>QFES01000434.1:0-30973 GCA_003316375.1 Tylopilus plumbeoviolaceoides
CTTTCTCGTCACCGCACAATCTTGGCCTGCTTTCCTATACGCTGGTGGCCAGCACGACCCTACAGATCTCAATGTTGGACTTTTTAGGGGCGAAATCTTAGTCAAGGCAGGTTGTACAAACGAATGCGTTGACATTGCTGATCCTCCATCATAGGCATTCAAAGCGATATTCATCTCCCCGACTTCCGCAGACACGTTGGACGGTGAAAGTCCCGGGCCATGTGCTGGCAAGAAACGTCACCGAGGCGATAGACGGACACGGACCAATGTGGCCAAACTCATCGGTATGCAAACTGTTCAACCGCGTGCCATAGCCTATGTAGCCTGCCAGGTAAGTCGGCCATACACTTCCAACATCAAATTGACGTTCATGGACCATAATACTAGACCCGTTTTGCGCTGTCCTCGGCAGGTTCTTGGGCAATCATTGATGGCATTTTCGATAGCCGTGAGTTCTATGAGGCGATAGTAGAGTGGTTTGAAGAAACCAAGACCGAAGAGGACAAAAGGTTCATCGACGAACTTTTATTGTGGTGGAACAGGTGAGCCTCTTGGTACCTAACTTCAGAGCCGACAATAAAAAATTGCAGGACGGTCTTCGGACCCACCTTTGCTTTTCAGCTGGAGCGCAACGAATCCCGCAAGTCTGTTGCAAAGTCGTTGAAGAGGCGGCGCGTTGCCGCAACTATCAATGGTGAAGCTGTCGTTTAGGTCTCTAGTCATCACGGTATCTTGAAGTACAAACATTTGATTATCCATTATGAATTATAGCTGTGATTTGCTTGATTAGCAATGGTGAAGGCGACGGAGATAAGATATTGTTTGCTTGCCTTTTCTCTCAAGATAATCCACCTCTCTGGTTTTAATCATGCCGACAGATAATGTTTGTTTCTGTCACTGGGCTTCTCATTGCCAGTGTGCTTGAGTCTCCCTGTTGTATGATTGACCTGACTCTTCCATACATGTAGGTCTGACCCACTCCTTTCTTCCCGTCACTTATTTGATAGTGACATCAGCCTGGCTTCATTTGTGAAGTTCGGGAATGTTTCAAACACATCTCAACCATTCTCGACCTGATTGACCTTGCACACATGTGCCATTCAGTTGATTGTATGAGGGATATACCCCAAACTAGCCAATCCAATCAACATTGTCCACCCTCTCCAATCCCTATGATCTGCGCTTTTTCTAACTGTTTGATCCTTACTTACACTAGGCGTACCATTGTTGCAATAGATAAAGTAGTCCCGATCTAATAAACCATGCCCAACAATATCAAGCAGACAAATATGCACCTCTACTGACCACCCGACACTGATTCTACACTGAACCTACCATTGTAAAACGAGTACAAAGTTGTTCCAGACCAATCAACCTTGTCAACCCCGAGATGAAGCTGTGATAGGGGCCTTCACTGACTGACCGATGCATGTTCCCCACCGAACCTACTGTTGTAAAGGGGTTATCATATCTTACTATTGTTATTGTTATTGGTTCACTTTACAAGGCATTATAAGGCATTATCAGGGAATCTATAGTCCCGTGATGTCGATACTCAACATATTATATACTCGGTCTTGTTCGCCGATGATGACAAGCAGGTATTGAGCGGCGGCGCAGAGGGAATGATTCGACGGTGGTGGGTGGATAACGGACATGGGTGGGCGAATTCGAGTGGAACGGGCAGGGATCTTTGCTGCTGCGCTGTCTCCGGATCGAGAACGGATTGTCTGTGAGTTGAGGCTGTTGAATAAATCAAGTCGTACGAAGGGGTGGATCAGGGAATGGGACGCGTAGACTCACGAGGAGGTCTATGATATCAAGGGCACACCAACTCAGTATTCTCTGTCGACATTTCCTCGGGCGGGGCGGCTGTCCTCAGGTGGGTTATCATGATGTGGTCCGGGTGGCTGTGCGATTCTCCCCTAAATGAAACAGCATCGCCACCGCGATGGCCGAAAACCCCGATCTGACAAAATCAATCCGAATCTAGTACGACAGGGCCAAAGTTGTTGAACGTCTGTTTCTTCAAAGCTTCATGACTCGCCTGGTCGGCTGACGGTCACCAAATCTGGGCCGTCTTTTGGAAACGCCAAGTCATGCGATTCAACACGCCCTCGGGATCCTGGCTCAGCATATGGTCCCTTCCTAGGCGCGGATGGCCTGCTTTAAATTCTGTCACCTTGGCACGCAACCAAAAGTTTGCCTTCGTCGTCGTATGTCACAATAATTTTTTGGGACACCTCTTCTCAACAACGAATCGGGATTACTATCAAGTGCACGAGCCGCATCCGCGCGCTCTCTCGACGACGATTGCATCGCGACCGGAGACGGCAAGGGCATAGTCATCGTACGGAGTCTACGTGGCATTCTTCTGGCGGCATACTTCAGATTAGCTTGGCAATATTGGCGAATCTAACACGTCCACTCCCGACTACCTGGAGTTCAGGCATACAAGCCGTCAAGGACCACTCAAGTTCGAGGGGGCGCGAGAAGATACACGCACCTTTGCATACTTCGCAGCATCGTCAGTGTTCCTTCACTTGAACCAAGGTCTTGGCTTATGTTTCATAAAAATAGTTGATAAACGCCAGCTGACTTCGGTCAATGATGTTGTCCATGGGGTCATGAGAACTCATCTCCGCTTGTGCTTATTGACGTCAAGAATAGTTTTCTATGCGACGGGCCCGAGCGGTCCCGCTTATTCGAGTCAGAATCCCAGTTCGAGCAACTCCTTTCCCCGCGGATCATGGATGCATTCAAGGCGTGGTGGAAGAATACGTGACCCCGCATGTACGAAATGGGAAGGAACCTCTCTTTCAGGACGTCAATCAGGCAGGTTCAGTCTGGGAACTTGATTCGTCGCCACAAACCGAGAAGTTGCGGAGATTCTGCGAAATGGTTCGAAGGGAAGGATATCGGTGTGCATGGAGCGATACCTGTTCCATCAATAAGAGGAACAGCACAGACTCAATCAGTCGCTCAAAATGATGTACAAGTGGTACGAAGGTTCCGCAGCCACGCTCGTCCATCTCGCAGGAACTCCATCGGCCATCAGAGGCCTAACCACCGAGTTCTGCAAGATCAAATATGGACGTTGACGCCAAGTGCGGCCCGGCGGAGGAGTTTTGGACTCAACAATGCAATGATTCTTTAGTCTTGATGTGACATGGGAACAATGTAACACATTGCTCCAACGTCTGGCGCTCACCTGCCACCTAATCCCCGCATGTAACACCCGTCATGGCCTCCTCAGACTTCGAATTGCTGGTGGTAGCGCCTGTGCCTTGACGCTGCTCAAGCTTTATGTTTGAAAGGTGTACGTATCGCTTGCCATTGTATCCTAATTCATACACTACTGGCCGCGGCCACTCCAAGCTATAAGCTATACCATTTGCGAGATCGATCGCAGCCTCGCATGCATACGACCTCATCACCATCACTAAAATGAATTTGTGAACCCCCCTCAAACCTCCCTTTCCAGATTGCCACTCTGCCTCCGATCCTTGCTAGTAAGCTGTGTACTAGTACGGTCACTGGCAGGGGTAGCAGGCTCTCTTCACCAAACTCGGGCTTGAGGGTGATTACATTCATATTTCTCTGGCCCGCTCCTCAAGGGGAAATCCCACCATGTCATTGGTTTCCTGATAGGTCTTGCTGGTAATCGGCGCAACAAGATTCATGAATGCTACCTGTCGATTCAGACCCATTATTACCGTGATCTTACTTGGCAAGGTCTCTGTCACCCAGATTTCCCGGTTATGGCTGCGTCACCTAGCGAGGACGAAAGCGCTGACGACGACGTTATCTCGTCGATGACTGCAGCGTTGATCACACGCACATCTGCGGATGTTAGAAGAACACCCGCTTACTAATTCATTGACTACTATGACACTCGATGGAAGTATACGGAGATGGGTCAGCTGCGGGACTTTATCTTGCCAAAGAAACGTCAAGGCTTTATCTGGTGGGCTTGGTGAGCTCAGGACCGTCTCTTGAATCATGCCTGAGTACCTTCTGGGCATGGTTTGCCAACCGCATAAGGTTTTGGGCATAGAAGTATCTTTTCGGGTGTCTGTCTCTGAATTGCTTCCCAGGTGACCTGTCGTTTCGAACCCGAGTCCGGAGAATGTACAGTGGAGCGTCGCCATTGTTGTTAGTTGCACATGAATCAACGCCCTCGCGAATCACTGGCAGGAAACATATCATGAGGATCATGTCGTATTCGTCCTCGTCCCAGGGGATTGGTACCCCTGGTGAAAGTTGATGTTTGACAACACACTGAGGCCGAGAACGATGAGGACGAGATCGTCGATGCCGATGCGATGCGATGTGCGCTCTGAATTCAGTTCCCGCTTCAATTTGGTCAATTGGTGTGAGGAAAGACATGATCTACGGTCCTGTATAGATACATAACTCGAGTCATCTACACAAGAACATTCAGCATTCGTCGTGTAGACTTTGTCGGAACAGCATTTACATACTTCTTGCTTATTCTTGAACAATCGCTTCAAATTCTGTGCGCAAGCGTATCCCTTAGCCTGGGCGAGATCGACAGGTGTCTTTCCGACTCGATTGCGTGCGTATATGTCTCCACCAGCATCAAGCAAGATTCGAATAGCCTCCCAATCCAGATTCTCGCGTTGTAGAACGACATGTAATGGGGTGGTTCCATTGTGGTCTGAAATAGATGCATGTGCACCCTTGCGAATCAGGAAGCGCAGTATTGGAGTCATGTTATAGCCGTCCCCAGACGCCACAGCAAGGAGTATGTCACCGGGGAGTGGTGTCCCTTGTAAGAGTAAATATCTGGCTAGCGATGTGGAATGCCGCCTTGCGGATATGTGGAGGGCTGTCTGCCCGGCGAAATTGCACAACGAGGGATCACATCCCAAACTGATGAGGAATCTGGCGGCCTCCGAAGAACTGGGCGCTATCGCACGGTGTAAGGCACTATCCCCATCAGCTTCGTCAACGAAGTGGACATCGACACCTTGTAAGCCAGCGAGAAATTTGGTCAATGGCACTTTCTTTGAAGCATCTATACGAGATGCGGCGGCAGCGAGAAGAATTCCAGGAGGAGGTGGATCGCCCTGCGACAAGCTATATTCTAGTACAGGGATATGTCCAGCCGTTACAGCAGCGAGGATGACACTTGGAGGGAGTGGTTCGTGTGAAGGCGAGAAGCTTTGTATCAGAGAGATGTGTCCCGCTTCCGCTGCGGCGTAGAATGGTGTGTGTCTAGCAGAGTTGCGGGCATGCATGTCATAGCCGGCGATGACAAGAATCTTGGTCGCTTCTAAACAGTCGTCTTGATCGTCTCGTGCCAGGGTGAGATGCAGTGCCGTGTCACCATTCGTCGTGACGGTGGACGTGTCTGCCCCCTCCTTGATAAGTAACCGAACTAGTGGGGCGATGACCACAGAACGACTGCTTGATGCAGTGAGCAGAATATCCGGGGGGAGTGAAACACGAAGTGAGAGCAAGTATTGGACGAGAGAGAGATATCCTCGATCTACTGCAACATGCATCGGTGTTTTGCGGGAAGAATTGAGGACAGAGGGATCACTTCCAGCTCCAATCAAGACTGTCACGAACTCGAGTGCGAGAGATTCGGGGCCGGAGTCAACCGCAAAGTGGAGCGGAGTATTACCGTCGGCGGCGACAGCACGTACGCCGGCCCCTTGTTCGATGAGATACCGAATTATCTGTGAGTTTTCATTGTAGGTTGTGGCGAGTAATATATCGGATGGGAGTGGTAAACCTCGGGTGAGTAAGTATTGGATGACTCCCAAGCGTCTACACCTTGCGGCAACGTGAAATAGCGTTTCTCCGTCGGAGTTGCGTGCAGATGGATCACATCCAGCATCCACGAGGGTTTGGACCGTTTGCAAGCAGCCGTCGTTATAAATCGCTGGTGACATGACCGCAAGATGTAATGCGTTGCGTCCGTCAGCCGATGTAACATGTCTGTCGGCGCCATTATCGAGTAGAAATTTGATCATCGGTAAGTTGTCGGCCAGGCTGCTGCTATCCGACGCTGTGAGCAAGATGCTGGGTGGAATTGGGATGCGAAGCGAGAGGAGGTATGTCACCAACGGAACGTGCCCGGTTCGTACGGCGAGTACAATCGGTGTTTGGCCGGTTGCATCTGGGATACGTGGATCACACCCCGCAGCGACGAGAACTTTGACACTGTCTAGATTATCGTGCCAGTCACCCGGGGAAGCACGTAAAAGAAGATGGAGCACAGTGTCGCCATTCGCAGCAACGCTACGAGCATCAGCACCCTCGGCAAGAAGAAAGCGGATCATCGACGAGCTCCGGGCCACGAGGCTATTCGATATTGCCCGAAGCAAGATATCAGGTGGTAATGGTGCGCCAACAGAGAGCAGGTGCTTGATGACGGATGTGTACCCATACGTTGCAGCATAGTGCATCGGTGTGCTACCGCTCAGGTTTCGCGCGGATGGGTCGCCGCCTGCCTCACATAAAATTTTGGTATTCTCTAGGCAATCCTTTTCTGCGCGAAATTGTTTCATTGCATAATGGAGTGCGGTGTTTTCGTCGTCATCTAACACAAGGTGGGAGTGGGTCGCGTTGCGAAGCAGGAAATGAATGATTGCCCGATCCGACTGCCTATTTTCTAGTGCATCCAGCAAGAGGTTGGGAGGCGCCGAGGTGCCTGACTCGGAGAGGAAGTACTTGAGGGTAGATATATGGCCTGCATATGCAGCTTGACGAAGGAGCGTCTCGACGAAAATGCCTGGCCCAGAACTCGAAGGATCACCGATGACCTGGATGACCTGTTTAAGCCTCCGCGTCATGGCAACCACATCGTCATCTGTGGGTCGGTAGAAACCAGGGTACCTCCTGTGGTCCAGCGTGTGCAGGAGTCGTGTTCTATCTCCAATATTCGTTGCCCACTCCACGAATTCGTCGATCTGGTATAATCTTGAGACAAGACGTGCCGGAATTGCGGAGGTTCTCTCCAGGAGTGTGGCTGAGAACAGTCTGTTGGGAACAGGGCTCCCTTCTGTTATAAGCAGATCAAGGAGCTCGCTGTTACCCTCTCGAACAGCAGACTCGATTGGCAAGCCGGTAGTACAACTACTCCAATAAGTGCCAATGAACTTGCCATGGAGATCGAGCCTTGCGCCGCGGGACAACAATGTCTGAGCATGTTTGACTCCTCTCCGAGCGGCGTAGATAAGTGGGTTTGTCCCTCGCTTTGCTCGAAGAGGAGCACGGCCAAGATACAGCCGCAAAAGCGGTTCAGGAGCATAACAAATCAGAATGTAAAGCATGAAATCATGCTCCGGACTTGGAAGACCAGGATAGCCTGTGACCCCTTCGCACATCGCCTTCCACTCCAAAGGGTGTCGCTGGACATCCAAATGAAGGGTCATGATGGCATCTAAGATTGACCTCGATGTCTTAATATGACAGAGGTGATTGAAACCATGCAGCAAGATGTAGTTAAGAAGTGGGTGCAGCTCTAGATAGTTTCGATGCGTTTTTGGTCGGTAGATACAAGATGATGTCTTACCTTCTGAGGTCCCGTTTTCAAGTTTAAGGCAAGCTGCGATGTAGCTCATACACTGCCGTGCCACCTGTGCATGAGCGTCTTGCTCTCTTATGTGATAAGAGTGATTTTTCGGCGAGAATTCTCCTGTGAGGTATTCCTGCGCAACAAGTCAGCGACACATAATCACAGGTGCAAAGAACTCGCACGAATACCTTGACGGTAAAATGGGATAGTTTAACAGCATCCGTCGCTTCGTCATGTGTCACCAGACTACCCAATGTGTCTAACAACGCATGCCCATGTACCGGTGCAGCATCGGGATTTAGGATTCGCCTGTCAAGGTCGATCGAAAGTGCTTCGACGATCTGACGTAATGACAATGGTCTCAAAGCGGTGACAAGCCACACCAGTGCACGCTGGGCAACTCCTCCTTCCCGTTCGCCGTTCTTTATTGCGAGAAGTATCCGGTCATAGGTGGCCTCAAGGCCGTCGGGGAGGCTCTCGAGTGCTTCCCGGATTCCTACGGCAGTGACGCATTTTTTCAGGGTATCGAGTTGACACTGGATCCAACGAAACCTAGAAAATACCATTGTCAGTTTTCACGATTCGGTTGACAAGGAGATTTCACCAACATGCCATCAGCTTTCTCGCACAGCGTAAGAGCGATTTCTTCCTTCAGTGCAGCACCAACAATTCTAAGTCGCCGATGGGAATCAATTTCCCTCGTGACATGCAGATTAATGTCTGCAGACACTTTCTTCCGCATATTGTCCAAAGACAGCCATGTAAGCCCAGAGAAACAGTCCTTGATCACCTGCAGAGGTCGGCTAACGACCAGAAGATGAACTCCACCTTGACTCAACACGAGAATGGCATCGAGCAGACACTCGACATCTCTGCACTCATCGAGTGCATCTATGATAATGAAAGGCTGCCGTGTGAACCGCCTTGAGGCACGAGAAACCAGAAAGGCGAGTCGCTTAGCATTACTGAGGATGGAACCATTTCGCCTTTTCTCCTTATCCAGGCTCTCAAGCACTTCTCCCGGATCGACTCCGAAATCGTCGAACCCACGTAACAGCTGAAAGAGCAGGGAGCGCATCACCTCGGCAGCGATAGTGGAGCGCTCGCTTCGGAAATCGCAGTAGAAAAATGTAAGGAGCTCCCCTTCACGAAGCGAATGTTCGAGATTGTCAATCATGGAAGCGCTGTAGCAGAGTTAAACTCGGTCCAAAATATGAAGGGATGGGCGCACGCCAGTACTGATTTTCCAGAGCCAGCTGTTTAGAGGCAGAGTCAGCTTGCAGGATTTTCAATGGAAAGAAAGGCTACAAACGTTTTCCATGCAACCACATGAATGAATTGTCAACACTTCGCCATCTCCTGTACTCGATGGTACTGGGTAACCATGTACAGGTATCTCGCTGACGGAGTTCGAGAGTGTCTTCATGCTTCGATGTGCAATCCCATATGTCAATCCACTCTAATATTTCGCTCAGTTGGGTCCCTGAAAACGTGTCGCATCCTTGTCAAGACAGGTGTAGCAATATCTATTGATAGTGAACTCACGATCGACTTCAAACCTCATAGGGCTCTGCTCAGGAACTTCGGGCACCGTAGTTGTCCTAAAGGTTGGTCAGCAACTACATGACTGCACAAGGACACGCGCAATACATGCTTAGACCTCGGGAGGTGAAATCAATACACGGATTGGCCCGAGCGTTTGGAATATCAGGCAAACTCTGTTTTGATTGACCCTTGGCCGCGGTTTGATGGTTCCTATAAAGAGATTATATACAGGGAAGCAGTCCTCGTATTTCTAGGCTACTCGCCAGACATCCGTTGTGAGCAAGAAATGAAAGCAATCCCTGCGTTTCTCGAAGACCGTGAACGCTTCCTTGATCCTGTCTTCGTTGGGCGCGGCGCAAAATGGATTCCGGAACGAGCGAGATGAAGGCGACCTGACCACCTTTTCCATGGTATTCAGCGTGTCCAGACACATCTGAGGTTCTTCACCAGACAGCCAATACGTCAGTCGATCGTCCAACGCAGCATCGTCCGAAGATGACGGTTGGAGCGTCTCTTTAAGCATGGCGCCGGATGCAGCGACGACCCTGTGCAACTCCCCTCCCAATCGTGCGCGGGATCCGTCGATGTGTTTGTCGTGCCTGTCGCGCGTGTATGCGACGGAAGCGTCTATGACGCCGCGTGCGGCTGACGCGATGTCGATGAGGATTCTTTGAGGTGACACCATGGGGTTCAGCCCGGGAGTGTGAGCTGATGAGATGGCGATCACGGCCAGTACGAAGTCCGTGGCCGGAAAACAATGTAGACGGAAGCTATGTTGGAACTTGGAAAGCGTGTCCGTGCTCTGACTCGGAGGGTGATGGATGTGACTCGGGTCGTAGTGAGTAACTAACGAGTGGTTCGGGGCTGAACTTGAATGGGAACGTACTAGTAACGAGATTGAAGGATACTCAGCAGCACTTGTCAAATGAATTACTAGTAGAATCAGCGAACAAAAAGATATATACAGTCCGGTACACTAGGTATCAAGCAACGTATCTACTGACGGCTTGCCATCGGCGACTGTCAGCGACACGCCGACCAAACGACGATCAACCAAATCCAAACAAGACCCCAAACAAGTCTTTCCATCCCCTCTTGACGACGAACCTCGCGCCACCTCCGTATTCATCCGCGAGCCACTCGAGGTATCGACTGTCGAACGAGCTGAGTGGCCCAAGTTCTAACGAGAGAATGTCTTTTGGTGTGACGTATATCACCTCGGCGTCTGGAGGCAGCGTCGACGAAGAGGCTTCTGCAGCCGTCGGCGTCGCTAGCGGTGGTGGAATTAGGCTCGCCAAACGCGAGAGCTGGAAGCAGGTATTGGCGTGGAACGTCTGCAGCAACGCGAGCGTCGTCAACAGTTGTCGATCACGCCGTTCGTGCAGCATCTGCTCCATGTCCACGCCTGTTTCAGGTCCGCTGAGCTTCGGCATCGAAATCGACGTGAAACCGGAGACAGAAGAAGCTTGGCGCCGGTGACCACTGCCACTGGGAGCCGAGGACGAGGAGGGCCCGCTTGTATGATCACTAGTCAGTGTCATGCCACCCGATCTGCGCATGTCCCCGAGATTAGGACTTGAACCTACGCTCGGCCGCCCTTCGATGCCCATCCCAACGTTCCTCATATAGGCTCCACCTAGACTCAGGTTGTCGTCCCCATCCAGCCGTATATTCCCCCAGTTCGAAATCGAGCCGTTCCCAGTGGTGTAGGATACCGACGAATTTCCACGCCATGACCCGATCCAGAGGCCGGCACAGACAAGGCAGACGTCTTCATACAGTTGCCACGCGTCTGTCCATGCGGATAACGGTTTTGCTTTGGGGTCGATCTCAGCTGAAAGCTGGCAACAATCGTACAAACAATCGCTTCCTTCCAGCCGTAGGATGCGGTCCAATTCGTTCCACTGGAGGATCGTTAGCAGACGAACGGGATGCAGACAACCGACAAACGTACCAATTTTACATCGCTCCAAGTGAATCGTACAAGAGAAAGTCGATGGGTAGGACCCTTCGGGGATGATTGTTGGATTGGTTTTGACATATACAACGTTGGTCTCGACGTTCGTGAGGGTGTCGAGGTCGTCAAGTCAATCACGAGGTCATAGTATGATGGTTTTTCGAGGAAGATGGCATCTGTCGTGCACGCAATCCATCCGCGACCTGTTTTTCCTTCGTGGTGCATCTTGTCCAAATCGCTGAGAGTGACCATCCCTAGAACCTTGATGCCTTCTCTACATTTACCCTTGAGTCGCGTACAAGTCCGTGATGGATCTTCGGTCCCTTCAGAGGTGAGCAACGAAGGGTCCATCTGGGCTTCAAAGCAGATGTCGGCAGCTACCTGACAGAGGATGCAGGCGGCCTCTACGGGGGGTGATGTATAAATTAAAATGCGCCGTCGTCCAAGCACGTGCTTGTACAGTGTGAGCGCAGATGGGCCCAAGATGCGCAGAAGATGTGGGAGATGGAGAGTCGGGTTGGATGGGGAGTACTCAACGTTGAGCTGCAAACTCGATCAGAATGTCAGAGCGATGCTCGACAAGATGTAAGCGCACGTTGTCCAATTCATAACTCCATCCATTCCACTCTCCGACTCCGCCGGGATCCGCGCTTCTGGGCTTGCGTTCATCGAAGAAAGCTTGCGCGGGCTCCCAATCGGATTCGACCGGCTCCAGGACCCCTCGGCTTTCCAAGGACGAATAAATGGAGTCAACGAGCGTCTTGAGGGCATCCACGTGTCGCCAGGGTTTTGGTCGGACTGAATTTGTGAGCAAGATGCCCAGAGAGGAAAGTCTGAATCCACGTTGCCCGTGCTCAGTAGTGCGCCGGCGCCGAAAGACACAAACACCGGGGTGACTGTCTTTTGTGAAGTAACTGAGGGCGATTTTCGTGAGTGTAGAGGGTAAAGGGGATGGAAGAGTCGAACGCACACCACGTCGCGGTCAACCAGATGGAGACCGCTGGGGAGGGTACTGAACTCGACACCATCGAGTTGGATATCTAGGAGGTATCTGAGAAAGAATTTCGAGCATACAGGACAGCCCGCTTGCCATCGCTTGCCTTCAAGCACCAATCAACCACATTGCCCTTGGTCGGATGGAAAGAAGTATGGAAGATGGCCACTAGCGAAAACGCCCGTTGGTTCAAGGGTTCGAGTGAGTGTAGAGAGCCGAAACGCACCAATGTCTTGAGGAACACGTACTCTCTGGTCGACGTTTTCCATGATCTTGTTGAGAGCTGCGGCTGCTGTTGCCAGCACTGCGGCAACGTGCGGGTGGAGCCTTATACGTAGTCAAGGTCGTGAGGCGTGGACGCCCGCCCTCTCACGGTCTAAATACTACGTGGAATTACCTCCATATACATTTTCGTTCTGCGTTTGGTATACGAATACAATACACCTCGGCAATATTGGATCCTCCACAGGAGCAATACGCCGTTGGTACAAGGCAAGATCCGACCTACATATGGTTGGCAACTTGTGTTGTGACCCCAACTCTCGCTACTAGTAGCTAAGTACTATAGAACATGCTGTACTGTCACAGCGTCCGTCCGATTCACGAGCGTCCCACGGATCCACGAGGAAGCTAAATTCACGGTGCAATGCAGTCACGCAAGGTGGTCAGCAACTAACTTGAAATTTCGAACTAGCAACCACTTGACAGGGGCTAAATGTCACGCGATGGTCACGCAAGAAGCTGGTCACGTTTTGATCGTTTCCGTTCCGCCATGACCACCTCTCAGCCCCAACAAATCAATGTCTCTGACCTGGACATCCAACAACTCGCTGACGTGCGACGGCAGCTAGAAGAAGTAACGTTTTGCTTCTCGCGGCCTGGACAGATTCTTAAAGTTGCATCTGCGCGTAGGAACTAAATCACCTGACCAACTCCTTTGCCCAGCTCAAGCAGGCGCAATCGAAATTCAAATCTTCCCTCGAGAGTGTGGGTGAAATAAAACCCAAGAATACAGGTTAGCCGAATCAGTTCGTGTGTGGTCAACGGGTTGCTTGATGTGTGATCGACTAGATACAACGATCCTGGTTCCTTTGACCAACTCACTCTACGTCCCTGGCAAGCTGAGTGACACGGAGCATGTTATCGTCGATATCGGTACTGGCTACTACGTGAAAAAGGTGACTGCATACCAGTTGACAGCGTTCCCTGTCGCTGATCAGTCACAGACGCGCGCAGAAGCGACGAAATACTACAAGGCAAAAGTGGACTTTATCCACACGAACCTTGAGACCCTATCAGACACTATACAAAAGAAGCAGGACAACATGAACTATTTGCTCAACGTGATACAGACAAAACTTCAGGCGCAAGCTCAGGGCCAAGGATCGTCGAAGAGCGCGTCGTGAACTGTTGGATGGGATGGGGTAATACGACGCGACGTGGAGTAGGTTTGTCCGCGATTGACGTTGGTTGGACAGACAGGGATATACTCACTTTCAATCATGTAAGTTGCTGTCGTATCACAGACTTAGCTCGATCGTGGGTCGATTGATACACGTTGACAGAATCACTATAGTGCAAGTACTTTCTATCTTAAGTGTACCTATCATCCGTTGTTCAGAATGTTCAATCCTTTGTAAAACGAGGGCTACTCTATCACAGTGAAGCTTCGCGGCTGCTATAGTGAACTTGGCAAATGGCATCCTATTGTCACTCCAAATCTACGAGCTGAGGCTGCGTATATGCGTTTTGGTCTGTAATTTCGGGCTTTGGACTGGTCGTCATCTGCCATCCGCGTATGACATTTCACCATCAGTGCGCTTTACCATTGAAATGGCACTCTTTTGAATACGTGAAGTTTTACGCGCTAATCGCGAACCTGCTCGGGATCTGTGGTTAGTACGAGTTTTTTGCGCGTGACGAGCCGAGCTGACGACGATTGTGCCGATGAACAAGCATACCACACGTCGGATCATTTGTGACCCGAAGACGCACAACGACGTCACTTCTCTATGCTGGCCATTCCAATCCCTTTCCGAGCCAAGCCTTCGCAGACAACATAAATACGCCTCCCCCAGCGCCCGTATATCATTCCAACCCCCGCTTCTCCTTCCTCTCTGTAGCCATGTTCCCTCGCGTCTCTGCACTTCTCGCCGTCGCCATCGCCGTCGCCACCAGCGCGCGCATGGAACGACACGTGCACGTCCGTGACAACACCAACGTTGTCAACAAGTGCAACACTGGCAATGTCAAATGCTGCAACAGCGTCACCAACGTAGGTTTCCTTTGTTTGCTAATCACACGTGTTCCCCTCGCTGATGCACTGAAAAAGGCGAGTGATATTGCCCAGGTTCTCGACTTTCTTTCCTACTCGTACGACCCGGCGGACAGTGTCGCGCTCGACTGCGATCCGATCAATTTGGGCGGCGCGGGAGAGGGTGCAAGTTGCCAGGCACAGCCTGTATGCTGCTCGAACAATACCTATGTAAGTCTGCTCTCTCTCTTCTGTCGACGAAGATGTTGCTCACCTTTTCACCCGGACTCAGAGCGGTAGCTGGAGCTTCAATGTGGGGTGTTCTCCGATTGACTTGAACTAGGCTTTTGTTTTCGTGGATCGCACTTGCCATGTTATAGTCGTGTTTTCTCTTTCTCTTTCTGTCTGTTTTCGAAAACATTGGGTTGGTCGATTGTCGCGCCTGTTTGCCTGTCAAATCGATTCGCAGTATTATAGCACCATGTGTAGTAGCTTTTTTGATGCAGGAATTGAACGAGGCAGTCTCATTCGAACCTGTGGCCTGGGATGGCGATCTATAGCGCGAAATAGTAACCTAGTACTTGGCATTGTCAAGCCGGCGCCGTTGAGCCAAAGTGACCCAACCGCTCGTCCGATCGAGAATACATAAATACAGTGCACTCTAGCTGGAAAGATAGTCTATAACGTACTACACTTGGGGCATCCTGGACCGCCGCCGGCTGCCTGGCTAATTTACCGTACGTGCTTCCATGGGGATATCGTCCCCCTGCTCCATCTCCGGATTCTGACCTCCGTTCGCAAACATAACATCCGAAATAACACCCACACGAGCAGATGGTGTCGAGAAACCGAATCCGTTGTCGAGGTATTCGTTTCCAGCGACGTCCCGGGAGTAGAATTCCCGGATGTTGAGCGTAAAGCGAGGGGAGAGGGCGAGCAGAGCGATGCTACTCCCAGCGTACACCATAACAATCCAATCTTCGGAAACGTTGTTCGTGACGGTGTAGACGGAAACCACGTCGTGCACCAGTACACTGTCAAGGAAGCAGGTGTAATAAGCAATATGGGAGAGCAATAGCTGGGACACAGGACTTGCACACAGAAATAGAGAACGCCGTCCCAGAAGATAAGCTTTGCGTATTGGTTCGCTTGCCACGTATGCGTTCTTGTATACACTTGGAGAGCCTCCCCCAGGTACCGAATGGACACCAGGATGCATGCCACAGCACAAAGAACAAGGTCGACAATGGCATGTGACTACCAGTGTGGTATTAGGAATGAATTCGCAAGCTGTGTACTCAAGCACATGTACAACAGAAACTGGTGGATTATCAGCGACAACACACAAACGGATATCTTAAGGCTGAATGCTGCGTACCTGAAACCTGGTTCAGGGAGGGAATCGCCAGGATGCAAGCAGTAATGGAACTGATGCTATTCGCGAGGAAGATCGTGAGGAGAGTTCCCAATACCAACTTTGACCGATGGCACAACGCCCAGACACGGAGAATCAGTGCTACTATATTCGCCAAAGTTATACATTGCTTCCTTCAACTTGAAGTTTAAGTGACTTCCAAAACGCCTCACATTCAGCAGTAGTAAAAAAAGTAGCACCCACCCAACTACTGATAACAGAGATGATGCTGCCTTGAGGTGACTCAAATGAAGACAATAGCTCTAGAGTATCGGAGTTGCACTTACAACTGTTCGTTTCGTCGCATTAGTTTGAAGCGGTCAACCAACAGGCGTGCAACAGATAAATACATACAGCTAATTTGGTGCATAGATCAGTACATTCCTTGCTATTCTAGATGGTGCAAGCAGTAATTTACCTTTTGGGTATCTCCAAACCGAGATAGAAAGGGACCGTTGACTTATGTATGATGCAGCAGTCTAGATCGTCTGCCTTGTAAATAAACATACAGGCGGCACCGAGTCTACGATTTCAATATTACATCAGCATCCCAGTGGGCGGGCTGTAATGTTATCGACTTACAGGACATTCACGAGGGCACAATAGCGAATCTGGATGACTAATTACAGCGTTTTTCACTGAAGAGATGCCAAGATACGTACGGTGACAAGGAGAGTAGACACAAAGGTCCAGTGTTTGTTCTGGTCACATCAGAACTTCAGAAGTGTAGATTCGAGAACTTGAAAGTCATGAAACCGACGGACCCATATATACTCCACCTGTAGAGATCATGAATTAGAACCCAACTCATCTGGGATCAAGGGAGTCATGGCGCCATACCTCCCTCGTAAATGTTAATGCTACCATTTCAGGATGACTGTGAGGAGTGAGGTCAACGGCATTCCTCTGGATTGAAATAGCGTCCTCGAGGTCACTGAGCTCGCCGAGGCGCTCGAAACGAGTTAAAAAGGAGGTGCCGAGGTTGTCAAGACGGCAAGGCTTGTTGGGGTGACCGTGAGGAGTGAGGTCAACGGCATTCCTCTGGGTTGAAATGGCGTCCTCGAGGTCACTGAGCTCGCCGAGGCGCTCGAAACGCGTGAAAAAGGAGGTGCCGAGGTTGGTGAGCTAGCTGGGCTTGTTGGGGTGACCGCGAGGAGCGAGGTTACAATGGCATTCCGCTGGGTTGAAATGACGTCTTCCAGGTCACAGACCGCGACACCACTTATACCTTCACCGTGTAATGCGGACATTGCGGACGACTCCAACCACGACTCCAACTCACCATGGTGTGTACTTCGCGCGTCATACCATCGCCAGTCCCTTCACAACGAGGATCCGAAAGCTGCACGGCGCGGTCAAGACATGAGCGTTATGATTATCGCCAAGGTCGCCGCCGGCTTGCGTGTTCGGACGTGACGCGACGCATGACGCGTGACAGCTGTGGCCGCGCACAAGGCCGATGTTCGGACGTTCGGAAACTTTTTGGACGTACATACTTGTGTCGACATTCCGTGCGACTCGCATGCCAGTGATGTTCTCGATAGGCCCTAATGATATTCGAACTGGGCAAGACCAGCAACAACACCCGTCATGGTCACTTCTGTGGTTGACCGTAGCGGCGCACCCGGGCCAGTGCCCAAGTCCCCGACTCTGGCACCAAAGAGAAAAAAATCAAAGCACGACATAACGATGGTAGCTCAAGTCCTGAAACACTGGGCAAAGGATATTTCTGCAACGATATGCGACGACAGGTTGTCTGACAGATAAGAATGGTTTACGAAGGATCAAACGGCGGGAATGTGTTTCGAATGAGATGCGTGAGTCACTGACAGCAGCAGCAGCATGACCAGGGACACACACGAGCGCCTATAAATATGGGTGAACTACACACGAGAAGACTCATCATGTTACAGATACAACTCTCGGTCGCAAAGGTGCTCTTCTCCGCTGCCGCCTTGGCGATCGCGTTCCCGCTCTGGAAAGTCTTTCAGCTCGCGATCTACCATCCGTTCCGATCTTCCCTGCGCCGTATACCAGGTCCGAAAGGGAAGAGCTGGATTCTGGGCAGTTTCGACGAGGTCTCCCAGGACGTACGTGGTTGTCCTCTCCGATGCTGACGCACACTGTAGGCATGCGTTTCCCCTCTATCTAGGAACGTGGCGCGCTCATCAGTGCGTGGGTGGACACGTACGGCAGCACGCTGAGCTTCAGGGGATACTTCCAGGTGCGTTCCCAGTCCACCACTGGCACACATGTCGGCTGACTGACCTCGCCGTCCCTAGAGTGCGCAATTGTTGACCATGGACACGCGCGCGATTCAGCACATCCTCGCGCGCACCGACGTGTACCAGAAGCCGCTGGCGGCAAGGAAAGTCCTGGGACATGTTTTCGGGGAAGGTGAGGCGCTGCAACGATGGTTGGAGCGCATCCGTTGACTGGACGGTGGATAGGACTTTTCGTCGTGGAGGGTGCAGAGCATCGTCAGCAGGTGCGTTGGGCAGTCGGTTTGAAGAGGCTCGACTGACGGTGTGGGCGAACAGAGACGCATCGTGGTGCGTGGTTACTAGTACGCGTCGTAGGCCCGTCGGCTTGAGCGCGTCAACGTTGTTTTAGAACCCGGCATTTGGGTTGGCGCAGATTCGAGAACTCACAGAGACGTTTTTCGCCAAGGCCAACCAGGTGCGCGTCGTCATCTATTCCATATTCGTTTGCGCTGCTTACCCTGAGGATGGTAGCTGCGTGATATATGGTCGTCCGAGATCGCCAATGATCCGACCGCGTCGATCGCGGGGACACGTATCGATGCCGTGCCCTGGTTGACCAAGGCAACACTTGATGTCATCGGCCTTGCAGGTAGGTGATTGTTCTCCAAGACCAGTATACGTCCATGATGACAGCACAACATAGGGTTCAACTACGACTTTGAGGCGCTGGCGGCAAGCGAGACGCCCAATGAGCTCAAGGAAGCGTTCGCGACCATGTGTGCGCTGAGCCAGCAGATCACCGCGTTTGATGGCTTGCGTATATTGATACCGGGCCTGAATCTGATTGTGAGCGTCATTTTGCCACATTTCGGATGAGAAGACCCTCATGGATGGATAGCCTACCGAGAAGAGCCGTAAATTGGAAGCAGCGCAGCGTTCCATGACCAAAATCAGCAGTCAGCTGGTCAACAAGGCGAAAGCGGTTGCTAAGGGTGAGATGGAAGCCAACGGGACGCATCCGCGTAGGCGGGATTTGTTGTCGCTGTTTGTCAAGGCGAACCTGGCCACGAACGTTCCCGAGAGTCAGAAGTTGTCTGATAAAGACGTCATCGCGCGTGCGTTCCCTTTTATGCGTGTTCCCAATGATTACTGACGAGGGTATATCTCAGAGGTGCCTACGTTTCTCATTGCGGGCCACGAGACGACGAGGTACGCCGTTCACGCTATGGTCATGTCGGGGGTGTCGATGAACGGTGTCGCAGTTCTGCAGTCACCTGGGCATTGTTCGCCATGACCCAAGCACCGGATGTTCAGACGAAACTCCGGGAAGAGCTTCTTTCAATGGACACCGACACGCCATCGATGGATGAGCTGATGGCGCTGCCTTACCTGGACGCGGTGGTGAGGGAGACCCTTCGGATGTACCCGCCCGTTACCTATACGGTACGGCTTGCGATCAAGGACGACGTGTTGCCGCTGGATAAGCCGTATACGGACCGACGTGGGGTTGTTTTTGACAGTATTCCGTACGTCGTGCATATATGTCTGACGTGGAGGCGACGCGTTGACGATGCGCTGTCAGGATGATCAAGGGCGATTTGGTGATGGTATCCATTCAGGGGATGAATCGGTGCAAGGAGCTATGGGGGCCTGATGCCAACGAGTTCAAGTACGTCGTTTGTGGGTCGTTCTGTTCATCAGCTGAATGACACATGGCAGACCGGAACGATGGCACGACGTCCCTGAGGGGGTGTCCAAAGTGCCGGGTGTCTGGGGTCACATGATGACTTTCCTGGGAGGACCAAAGGCGTGTATTGGCTGGCGCTTCGCCCTCGTCGAGTGCGTTACCGTTCGATCCTACTACGCAGGTCCTGACATGTGCACAGGTCCAAGGCGATCTTGTTTTCACTCGTCCGTGCGTTCGAGTTTGAGCTGGCAGCGCCAGCGAGTCAGACTGGGAGTTGGTTCACGCTTGCGCAGCGACCGGTGTTGCGGGACGATCCGACGCATCAGCCTCAGCTCCCGTTGCTGGTGAAGAGACTACGGTAGTTATCTTATCTTATTACCTTGTTTACGGGGTGAAGTGTAGTACCAACCATACGACAATGGCATCGCGCCGCTTATGCCACTACCACTGCCCATTCCACCAACCAATGTGACGAGGGTGAGGACATGGTAACGAGGATGACGATCCTGGTCCATGCTCCCGCCCACACCCCCACACCCACTCGTCCCAATGCCACCTAGAGCGAGGACATGACGACGACGCGTGCGACGGCATCAGCACTTTGACACGTTACTTAACATAACTTATCGGTACTTGATTCTGTCTGTGAATGATCTCTCAGGGACAGCGCTCGTCATACGAAGATCCAATGTGTCATGCGACTCCCTGTCCCTCGAGGTGCACACCTGGGAGCGGCACTGTGCTCCGAGCCTAGATTCATACTTGCATTTTCTCGGTGGATCGCTCTCTCATCGGGGTCATGCCTTCAAGTGTTCACATTCTGTAACCTGCAGGCTTGGGACGGAACAGAAGTCAATATTACACTTCTCGTCGAGATGGCATTCTAGGTAAATGGCTCAAGTATATATAGAAACCGAACAATCAAAGACCTAGATGAATGAAGGGAATCCATTTGTTGAACCATGCGCCCTCACGTTGGGCTCGCCCAACTGCCTCGTGCAACGCCCGTGCCGCTTCCCGATAATCTGGCCGCTTGCCATCCCGGAATAGGTACTCGTACACATCCTTGGTCACCTTGGGCGCAAGCAGATCACTGTTCGACCACTGTGGCTGCGCTTGTGCCTCGCTGCGCCATGGAGTCGCCGAAAACGGCACGAAGCATCTATCGCGAGAAGCACTGTTTCCGTCTAATATCCCAGTTGGCTTCGCCAAGGCGTAGTACTTTTGGCTGTTGTCGGTGGGGCGGCATCGTTCCGAACATTTGGTAGCATGTGGGCTACCTGCATTTTCAAGCTCGACTCGGACGTCGTACGGTGTCGTTATACCACTACCAAGCTTCTCAAACCTCCGCTGTCTCAGGCTGCGGACATCGCGCTTGGCATTGATCACATCACCATCATCTGCTGCGGTACAATATCGCCGCGCTATCTGCGCCGCGAGATACTGCATCGATTGAAGCGAATACGTGCCACAGGCCACAGTATGGCCGCAACTTCTGCAACATCATCGTCTCCCGGTTTTGGGTCGTGTTCCGCGGAGCAGTTGCGGACGTTTTAGCGGCCGAGTCACTGCTGAGTCACTGCAATAATCGACTTCTTCCAAACGGGCATCATGATGTCAAACCATCCTAATAATTGGGATGCACCTTACTCGCCGAGCGCAGTGGTCTGATGGGATCCCAGGGTGTCCACGACGTCCCAAGGGTTCGTATGGAAGCTAGGTCATGTCCTTTTCGAAGAAACCTGGTTCGGCCTTGCCATGCGGATGAGGGAGCAGAGCACATCAGACATTGTGGCCCGAGGCTCTTGTGTGAGCTAATCGCGCGCACTCGCATTTGGAGGACATAGAGTAACTGTAGCACATGCATGCATTGAATGGGGTTGGCACCGTGATTGCACATTACCTCAAATGCGCAAATATTTGAACTAGAGTCTGTTGTTGTCCATAAAAGGGAAACCGATCAGTGTATCATAGATAATTGTGGAGTGTCCTAAACGATGTGGAGTTCATGTTGCAAGCGATGCTCGTCATGTCTCCGGCGTGTCACAGCGAACCGCCAACAGATTCCATTGTCTGCAGACTGGCATGAGAACTCCCCCAAGCGGGCAGAAAACCACACTCACAAAAGGAGACGCAGTCGGACCGTCGAGGATGGTCAGCTCTTCAGGAGTGAATGGGAGACGCGGAATGACAAACGCCCGAAGTGGAACAAGTAAAAGAATGATGACCGGAAATCCGATCGAAGCTAAACATGGTCTTGGTCAGTACCAGGGATTCATGAAGATGGTAGGGTGACCTCTGTCCCTTGAACGCACCTATCGTCTGTGTGATGGCAAATGTTGCTCCGAATGCGATGAGCTGTATGGCCAAGAACAGAACCAGGCGGGATCTGCGAACTTTGCGGAGGGGTTCCTCCGCCGGGGTGAGGGATTTGTCTTGGACGAGATAGAGTAGTTTGATGGTGATGCCGTTCCCTCGGAGAGCGTCCACGCCCATATACCAGCTACACCGCGTGCTCAGCACTCTAGCAATTCCATCTAGAAAAAATGTTACTCACAAAAGCCCAGCGAGTACGCCCCTCGGAATAAGATGGAGAAGGTGCAAAAACGGTCCATAAAGAAGGACGAGACATAGTGCGCCCTGCGCAAGGTTCGATACTCGCTGCTCAACCACGGCAACAGGGACCAAGGATGAATCTCCGCCATCGCTTCCGGACTGTTTTCCCCCTGAGGGGGTAGTGCACGGGTTTGGGGACATCTGTGTTTGTTCTTCCTCTTCCGATTTCTTCGGCGGATGGCCTATAACGACCAGGGAATTTGTATGGATAGGTGCTTGCGGGATCAATCCGTTAGAAGCAGGGACGCCGATCAGACCAGCAATTAAGGTGGTAATTCCCAGCAGGAAAAAGTCGTAATGAAATCCTGGAGGCTTGCGAAGGGGAAACTGCGAACCCTGTGCAATCAGGGACTAAATAGATATTAGCCTCTCCACTCATGCGGAGTCGAAAGTGCGTACGGATACATTGTGGTCAAAAAAGAACAAGATCCACAATATAATTCCGAACGGGAGAGCGATGCCCACCCATTTTCGATCGAGTTCCCAGAACGTGACAAGCCAATCTCTTCCATTCACAGCTTGGAACGCGCCACCCACAGGAAGGGTGTCTGGGTGGGCAGTTCCAAAACGTCCCCAGTACGCCATGGCAGAAGCGGCGATAAGAGAGATCGGCATGCCGTAGTCTTGGAAGAAGCTACGCACAACCCGGTGAAAATAGCCTGTCTTCGAGAGTGCTTGGGAAAGAAAGGATGTCACGAGCATGAGGAGTGCCAATATGATAGCAACGAATGCGCCATCGGCGGTCCCACTGAGCTGACGGGTGATGACTTGCACTCCGTACTGAAGGTAGACCCATGATACATAAAAACCAAAGGTATCGCAGGAGAAGAGGGTTACATATTTCAAAAAGTTGCACCCTACGACTTCTGCATGAGACGGTAAGTTGAAGTAGGATGGTCACACTCACAATTAAGTGCGGCAGTGAACCAGTGGATGATGGCAGCCCAAAGGTATACCCAACCGACAAACCAGAGGTAATTAGGTGGGTCAGACTGTTGTTGTATGATGTCGTAGACCGTCTTGTTAAAGACAGTGATGGGACCTAAATACAACAAACCGGCTGAGTTGATGGCTAGAGCGTAGGCTAAATTACACACCCGTTACACCAGCAATCGTCAGTGGCTGTGCGCCGAACACAGAAAATATGAATGCAGACATGAACGAGGACATTAGGACCTCGGCAACCCCATATTGTTGGGTGGTTTCTATAAGGTCTAAAGAGAAGGCAATTCCTGGCAGAACGCTCCATAAGAAATCAGCAAAGGTAGGGAATGTAAACATAGAAGCATACTTGGCAAAGAAAATCAGAGTTGTGGCTGGCACGACTCTATAATTCCAGGCATCAACCCAGTCGCTTAAATACCAAGGCGCACGGGTGCGGATGTCTTGAAATATCCCAGCACCAAGCCTGCAAACGAAATGTGGGAGAAAGTTCCGCCTGGACATGTTTGGCCTGGTCCTCAGCGTTGACGATGTTGCAGCAGAAGGGACTCAGGGTGCGTCTCGTTCGGTGAGATTACAGGGCGGAGGGATACTGCGTATAGCTGCCTTGTGCAGTGACATGTGGGTATCCATTGATCCACTTGAAACAAGTCACAAGTGAACAAACTTGTCGCGCACGCACCGGCACATGTTCCAATTCTAAGTGGTAGGATTCAACTAGAGGAAATAATAAACGTTTTGCTTTTCAAATTGCAACGTTGAACTTACTACCTACGGGCATGACCGTCATGGAGAGAGACACTGATCTTCCAAGTCCACGTGGATGAATAATATAATTAATAATAAAAATTTAACTCGGTGCAATGTATCCGCAATCGGCAAGCCACAAAATGCACCGACGCCTCGCCCGCTTTCTTTCCTGCAGGCTTCCAACGTTTGCCTATTTTTGCTCGTTCCCTCGCGGTCTCCTCGTGAGTCATCCCGTCTTTGTCGTGCATCTCTCTGACAAGCTTGGTTCCACCCTCTAGCGGGACTGGTTTCCCCCGCAGTATCTGCTCTGATTTCCAGGCTCGGTTGAACAGCGAATGGCTCTTGTCTTCCTTTATCTTTGACCCGTCTCATATCAATCGTTCAGAAGCGCGCTTCCACAGCTCGGCAACGCACTCTTGTTCCCCCGCCGCACGCAGTCCTTTCCTTTTCATCGCCCCTTTCATGGCATCCGAGTATTCGCAAGTTCGCCGCCGTCCCACAAAGGCTAAGCTGGGGCATTCCCAGCGTGACTCTAATGTCGTCCGAGCATCCGTCCTCGAAACTGCCCTCGAACTCGGCTTCGGCCACAATTCGACTGTCGCAAATTGGATTTTCAACAACCCTCTCTCAGAGGAACCAGAGGATCTACCTCCAGAGCCGGACAACCAAGTCAAACTCGCCACTAGATCAGAACCTGCGCTATATGTCCTTGAGGTGTGCTCTCATCCTCTTAACTACGGGTCCGTTGATATCAAATTCATCTATCAGGAAGTGATCCCCACCCTTACTTCCGCCTCTACTTCCACTTCGGACGATTCCTCCTCACTGAATTCTCCTGGCCTCATCACTCTCAATCCGGCCGCCATGCCCACCCACGTGCATTCGCACAAGCCAAGTGTCACTGAACCCCCTCATGTGCACTTTGGTGATTTTTCGTCGGATCAATTACAGTTATTCTCACCCTTTACTCTGTCCCTTCACGATGCGCATCATGCAGGGACCAGGGGTAATCCCGTGGGAAAACTCCCCAGGGACCCGGAGCGCTCGCGCAGTCAAGACGACGGCTTACGTCCTGGCCCTAGCCCGGGACCTGCTGATTCCGGTTACGCCAGCGAAGGTCAATATCTTTCAAAAGGGGAAGGCGGCAAGGGGAAGGATAAATCTAAGAAAATAAAGGCCAATAAAGGTTCGAAATCCAAAACCTTCGATCTCAGCAAGGCCAGTGAGACCGATGGGGACTATGCATCAGATGGTGGCTACCTTTCGGCTTCATCCAATAAATCTCAGGGAAAGTCGCCAGGCAAAGTGAAATCTCGCGCAATGTCTTTCTTCCGAAGGCGGCCGAAAAAATTTGCGCGTGGAAGTGATGATGAAGATGAGGATGGTATACCTCCCGTACCTGCGATGCCTATTCTCCCGAGACCTTCGAGTCCAAAACCACTTGAACGTCGTGTGCCAGCACCATCATCACCGAATCGATCTGGCTTTTCTCCTTTAACATTGAATCTCACCAATCCACTGGTATCCCCCCCGAGGCGACAAGTCAACAAAAGCCCACCACCCATTCATGCGAGGACTGCATCTCCCCAAAGATCGGAACAGTTTTCTGCGCCATGGGGACCTGAATCTCCACCGGTTGCATCCCCTTCAGCGTCCTTTGTATCCACCCCCGCCACCGCTGCTCCGTCACCCCCTGTTCCGCCGTCTATGCCAGGCACCCCCCTATCAACTGCTACCCCCTTGACACAGTTTATGGCAGGAGCCCCGAAAACTCTGGCACATTCGTCTTCGAGGCAGCATATCCCTCCCCCAGGTCCTCCACCATCACTGCCACTGCCCCAGCCACCTTCGTCTCCCTCAACTTCTACGAGTGGAATGTTACTCGCCTCGCCAGCGATACCGGCTACACCATCCAGAACATCTGTCCCAACCCGTTCGATCCCTGTCGTGCCAACGTCTCCGGGATCGACGCGGCCATTAACTCCGCGCAGTGCCGCGTCTCCCTTCAGACCTTTCCTCTCCCCTAGGACATCATCTGGTGCTGTTCCCAGTGCTCGTTTGAGCGACCTTTCCAATGCTTCCGAGGGCGACCAACTGAATGGTAACGAAGCCATCAGGAGACAACGGTCTGGAATAGCTGTCCCTGTGGGAAGCACACCTGCTTTTCTGCAACGCAGGATTCAACACGGCCTGCCTCCTTCCCCGCGGCATCCACCACTCGATGTACCCCTACCTCCGTCGCCATGTCCGACTCCGAGCATGCGCCCACGCACGCCAATTGGGCCACCCTCGAAGTTCCACGAACATTTCTCGTCCGTGTCTTCTATGCCGTTGTCACAAGCATTGTCAACACCCACGTCCATGAGCCCTTCACCAAGTACAGTTGCACTCTCTGAATCGTCTTCTGGACCCTCTGTTCGATCCTTCCATACATCGTCAGCCTCAGGGCGCAGTGAGGGACTGGCGATCCGCGATTCCGCAAATATAACCGAATATTCACGCCCGACAACAGGCACATCCATTCTTTCTGAATCAAGCTATGGGCATCCCATCCCATCAACATTCGGTAGACCGGCGATAGATCTCAAGTCGCACTTTTCAGACCGAAATGATGTTAGCTCAAGCGTCTACTCGCCGACGATGCACCGAGAGAGTAGCAGCGTTACCGCTTTCGACGACGAAGACACTGACATCGACAATGCAGCTCCTAAGAGCTGTATTGATGAAGACGATGATGCGTCTGTTTACACTTCGGATGATAAGACCGCTGGCAGGCGAACGATGTATCTTGTGGAACATGGCGAACTGGACGAGAGTGGGGACGAAGTTGTGATCGCAGGCAACAACTATTGGGGTCCTTATGAAGTGCCTCCGCCTCTTCCCCCACTGCCTCCCATGCCCGCGCGACCTGGCCCAGGATACTTTTAACAGACCTGGGTGATTGCATACTTGATCTTTTCTCTTGGGACTCTGGTGATGCGTTTCAAATGCTTGGAGCAGTAATTTATCATGTTTATGTCATCTATTCCTTGCTTCATCCGAGGATTTCACCTCGCGCTTTTTCACCTTTACCAAGATCTTGGGCCTCACGTTCCTTTGACCTCCCTTAATCGTGGTACGTTGAGTATCGTTTCTCGCACTCGCTCGCTAACATTTCTTGCACGTCGTGCATACATACGTCATAACTTTAACTTTACTTTTGGTGACAGGTTTTCTTATGCGCTCTACATACCGCATAGCTATATAGTACTTCTCAAAGCAGTCTTTAGTAGACTATATCCAGGCACTGGGTATCATCCCTGCCCTCAATTTACTAGAGTGCACTGCTGGCCAAGCAGTACCAATGACGTCTGGCAGTAGAGCGGTACTACAGCTTTGTGTGAAGCTCCGACTCTGACCGTCATCTATGGTACGGAATCTAGTACACATGCAAATCTCAGGCAAAGGGTAGCAAAGAAAAGCGACATGGTTCTATTCCAAGCAAAATCAGTCCCTAGTCCAGGCGGACAAACGCGGGCAAAGTGATCTAGCCTCAAAGCGTCGACGGGAACAACGCGGCCTAATGTAATTTCTCAGATGAACTTCCTTGACGTTTTGTTCCTGGTAAAGTCCCTCGCTTTCTCCGTCGTGACTTTTGCTGATGGATGTCATGGTGATAGATCGCTGCCTCCCTTGACCCATGGATCTCCTCCACGCACATGCAAATCACTTCGCCAGCTCCTAATGAACACTGGCAGATCCTCGTCGTTTATATGGAAGAACGCCCGTCTCCAAGTAGATGGCCTTCCTGGCTGCCCAACACTAACCGAACTAGAGCATGCACTGGCACATCTTGTGTTCTACCCTCGTTGCCATGCACGTACCGAACTCATCAATGATCTTTCTCGCTGAGACGTAGGATCATAGGGATGTGCCAGCGGCAAAAATGCCCACATTGTCTTTTGGAAGATACGTCACAGGATTTCAGGATAAAACAGTATGACCTCATCGAGTTTCAAGTATATGTAGTGTTGGGACTCACACCAAACTAGGCTTGGGTCCCGAGGCATTCGTGCAATAAGGTCACTCGCGATCATAATATTATTTTGCCCACGGAACGCCTTAGAGTAGCGGGTGGTATGTTGCCTAACTTTTCGACGCATCAAGCTATCATAATGGGCAATGTTACAGAAACAACATTCTGGATGGACAGCGCGCATATGCAAGCGCTTATGCACAGGTATAAAAACGCTCCTGACGGCGATCGATTAATAAAGGGGAAGGAGGAACAGTAAGCTACTATATCCACAGTTTGCCTGTTCTTTTCACTCATCTCTTTAGCGATCTCTCTGATAGGCTTATAACAGCATGCTCTCGAATGCGAAGAATGGGAGAGTGGTGAAGCGTAAGAACGTGAGGGTGATTTAGAAACGCGGCGGTCAGCGCAAGAACACAGGTTCACGACCTTTTTGTTTATAATGATAAATTCTAACCTATTCTGCTGCGGCATCATTGCACGTCAGAAGCGGCTTGATATGGACCCGAGATGGAGTACTAGTGTTTTGGTCTCTTTGCAGTTGAGAAAGCTTGCAAAACCAGAAAGCGAAGCCCCTGACGGATAAAGGTTAGCGTTGCGCAGCACGACACGTCATACTAGTAACTGATTGCGGATAATAGAATGGGATGGATTGATCGAGATCGAGACCTTGGACGAGCGCGGTACGTTTATGATCAGGAGTCGCAAAAAGTGATAACGATGCTAGCTAGTAGACTGGTGACCAGTCCGTCTATCGACGGCATGCCTCATTTTCTCACTTGCCTCTTTTAGACGGACTGGTACATTTCGTTGGGGCATAAGGGGGGTAAGCGGGCTCGATGGGGACACGTGATTTTTGCCCAATCAGAAAACTTAGATTTCCCCGATGGAAATCAACAGTGAAATAATTTGTTATTTATGATTAGGCTACATTTAAGTGATCGCTGAAGCGCTGATAGGCGAGCATCCACTGGCATGTCATGGACATTGATGACCAGGACGTGACCTCCGGGTCTATTGAAAAGTTTCGCAACATGCCATTGGGCCAACTGAGGAGTCAGCTCGTTTCGGCTCCAATTGACGATCAAATACTGCACGACTTTATCGCGACCTTGAATAATGAAGATCAATGCGACGCGATCCGAGCTTGTCTCATCCTGTTGCTTCTCACCAACGGTTTGATCGCTCCGCGCGTCTTTCAACTCGAGGAGTCTCTTGCATGCATCATCGTGACTCGATCATCATTGCCGGCACTAGAAGTGGAAAGATTAATTCCCATTCCCCTTCGTCCAGACCCAATTTCCATCACAATCTCCCCATTGAAGTGCCTCCAAACGACCCAGGTAAGTGATTCTGAGTGTGAAACTAACTGTGGACACATTTTAACAACTTCAGGTACTCGAAAGTGAACAGTTTGGTGTCAGAACGATTGCAATCAACAAGGACACACCAAATGACGATATATTGTGGAAGGTGAGTCGTACTTGATGTACTACTCTCTCAAGGACTTGGAAGCGATGCACCTTGGCACAGGACATCCTCGCCGGTGTCTACAAACATCTGGTTGTCTCTCCAGAACAACTTGGGCCATTTAATTTGAGTTGGTTAATGTAGATGTCATTTACGACAGCAATGTTGCCTGAAATCGAGCTCTCGTCGGTGGTTGAAGTTCGCAGTGGAAACTGCTTCGTACAATGTCCAGGTGGTCCTTTTCGACAGTGCGGATGCATGAGTGGTGAGTCGTCGGCCAGAGGAAATGTCTCGAACGGCTTTGAGAAGTTGAGTAATATGCGAACAATGTGGGTGCGAAGTTGGCTTCGGAAGGACCTCCGCTGATCTAATGATGGCCGAACATCAGCGTTAAATGTTAGGTCCAATGATCGCTGGGCCCGTGCTAGCATTGGAGCGAGTTGCATATCGGCAGGGTTCGCATTGATTTCGTAGAGGATCGCAAACGTGCCAGATTGAACTTTCGCTGGCACAGACTCTCGCTGTTCAACAAAGATCAATGTTGAGATTCCACATTAGCAGTGCATCCGGCATTGTTTTATTGGTTGACCATGATGTGAGCGTCTTAACAATATCCATCTCCTTGGCGACCTTGCTCGAGATGAGATCAATCGCGTGTGGTTCCATCCAAGCATGTATGGCATTGCGGCCACGTTTGTCCTCGAGAATACAGTCGAGGAGTCTCTTCAGCTTTCCAGATGGGTTCGAGAAGAAGCGGTATTGATAGATCGCGAATGTCTTCGACTGCAGCACATCGAGAAGGAAGTCAAGGAGCGATATGCGACCCTTTCGCAGGATCCTCAAGGCCATTTGGAGCCTTTCGTCATAGGTGTATTCCAGTTTTTCATCATAGATTGGTGGCGCATCGTCGGCGTCGTCACTGGGGTCCATCGGGCCAGTGTTGAGCGTCGTATGGGCTTCGCACGTGGTGGCAGATTTATCCGCCGTATGTTAACCACTTATCATTTCGTATCTACGGGCCGGGCTAGCTTATTCAGCTGAAAGGTCCATAAACGGGCGTAACTATCACGTGTCCCCATCGAGCCCGCTTACCCCCCTTATGCCCCAACGAAATGTACCAGTCCGTCTATCGACGGCATGCCTCATTTTCTCACTTGCCTCTTTTAGACGGACTGGTCACCAGTCTAGCTAGCTAGTATTTCCTGCCAATACTTTATTAAGTCCATATTGATTAGTCCCTAACTCAGTTATGCTGCGCTCGGGCAATGGACATGCTTATCCTCCGGTACCGACGGGATCCGAGTCATCCGACTAGCAGGGAACTTGGTGATCGCGCTCGGAAGTAGACTCTGAATCTATTCCGAGTCTGGGCAGACACGTTTTCAATGGATAGCCTCACTATCTATCTAATACTATAGGCTCCGGACCTTTTAGTGATCGTGCCCCCACGTGACTTTCCGTTGTCGACAACTCCGACTTGGTTTCGCCCAAACTTGACTTGATGACGCGCTGCAGTCTTTGATCACATCTTCTCGCCATTGGGCCGATTGACAGGGGCTCCTTTCATGCTCTC
>QFES01000435.1:0-18010 GCA_003316375.1 Tylopilus plumbeoviolaceoides
CGTTGCGATATTTGCAGACGGATGTCTCTGACGTCGTCGATCACACCAACCCAGAGGAAACGAGCGTGTTCCGATCTCTGCTCGCACACTTGCTGGCCCCAAGTGCATTGCTATCCGTCGGGGAGCCATCTATACCCACCAAGGACGAGGAACCTCCCAAGAAACGATCGCGGTCGAACACGCCGGACGAGGTGTGGACGAACGTGATCGACGGGGAAGACGATGACGCACCCCAGACAGCCTTACATACCCTTGGCGAGATTATTCCACCTGGAAAGCGGAGTCGAACCGTGCTGCAAATGGACGAGGATCCGGTGGAGACGCGGGTGCGAGAACAAGGACGAAAGCCCGTGTCTGCAGAGCGATTCAGTCAGCGCACGGAGATGTTTGAGAGTCTGTTGGCGTTTGTAGGCGAGGACGTGAAGCAACCCAAGGGGTCGTTGTTGGATTTGGTGGATGCCGAGGACGGACTGTGATGATCAACACTAGACGTGTCTCTGTTCCGTGTACAAGTAGTTACTCGTCGAGGTTGATGGCACGGCCAAACTTGGCGTACAATACGACCTTGAGCTCCTTCATACCCCTTTCGCACTCTTCTGCGGTGGTGGAGAGCGTGGCGAGTTGGGTGGTGATGTCGGCGTGGTCTTTTTCGAGACGCTGGAGGGCGCGGGGTTGAGGTAAATGGAGAAACGACTCGCCGATCTTGTATCTGCGATGTGTGAGGTGGGGAGAAGTAAACGGACGGAGAACGTACAGCACGACCTGGTCGTCGTCGGTGAGTTCGAGCTCGGTGGCGAGATCGTCGAGCGCCTCTTTTTCTTGCTGTCGACGGTGTGAGACGTGTAAGCCATAGCAATCATTGAGGCTCACCTTGAGCGCCTCGAGTCTGTCCTCGATCCCGCGCAGACGCGTGTTGAGCTTGGAGAACGTGTTGATGCGCTGCTGGTCCTCTGCTCCGCTGAGTTCGACGTCTCCAAGGAGAGTACTGCGAGTTAGTTACCCCAAGTGACCTCGGCAGCGTCGTCGTTCTCTTCTTCCTCTGCCAGCTGCGCGACGAATCAGCCCATCGTCCCTCTCATACGACCGACACCGACCATGCGCAGGTTGTTCATCTCTTATCTTTGTTTCAATCGGAGACGAACGTGGAGCCTGAAGTGTATCGAAAAGCTCTCGGTTCAGACCCTCACCTTTACGGACCGCGAGCACCATCAGCCCAAGCTCGAGTAGTGCCGCTTTTGATGGCACCTACTAGTACTGGGAGTCGTTGATCTCTTGAAATGAGGATACCGTACGTTGTCTACTTCAAGATGGACCGTGGACCGTCATACTTGATCTCAGACAGGATCACTGGTCAGGGAACTTTTAACTACGTCACAGGCAGATTCAGCGTCCCCATTCCCGGTAATCCAGCCAACTCTACTGCCAATATCTGGGCCGGTATCGATGGCAACCAGTACCAACGCATGCTCTGCACCGGGATAGATATATTTCATGGTGGTAATGGGGGCGGCATTTATTATGGTGAGCAGATTTTGATAGCATCAGTCCACGGCCTGATTTACGCATCGAATTCGCTATAACATTATCAATTGTACCCTGGCCAAAATACTGGCATAACCCCATTCCGATGCCAGTGTCACTATCTCTATGGGGGACGCCATCATGATCGAAGTCCGAGTCAGCGTCACCTTGAATTCGTTCACGTCTGCTGTCGTCTCCGGCAATAATCTCAGCAATGAAGTGGACCACTCTGCAGGGCGGACGCGGGGTGCTGTGAATGAAAATGGAAACCTATACCCTATGGCCAGAGGCCTTGGCCGCCGGTCCTGGCGCCGGTGGGGCCTATGGACTGGAGGGGGCCAATTCTGCCATCACGGAACAGGACGGCGATCAGCTCACTGGCGTCGAGCTCGGTGGTGATTTCGTTATCATCACGTATAGTAGGATCAGTAACTTGAACATGAAGGGATTTTTCTTTTCTTCGTGCGGTACCACTGGTTGCTCTATTCGAATGTAGACTTGCTCTAGCTCTCATGTAGGCCTCTGTGCATCATCGTGATGTTCCAAAGGCCTGTGACCGCTTTGCAGTGTGTAGAGCTTACAAAAAATGACGTGACTACCCTGCGGCATTAGTGAGCTCGGACGAACATGAGACATTCTACTAGGTCCTGTTGAGGTGTTCGACGAGTTGCTCCGACTTCGTTATTACTACATGCTTCTAATAATTCCAAGGTAGCAGTACTGTCAGAGACCGACGTGGATAAACGGAATCCACTCCGCAAACGGCACGCCCCTCTCTCGAAGACGCCCGATGGCATCATGCAGTGCCCGTGCAGCATCGCGAGGATCTGGCATTGTACCCTTTTCAAACAGTGTCGCATAGACGTCCCTTGCGACATCAGGTGCAAGCCGATCACTGATCGACCACATCGTGCCCACGACGCTCCCGTAACCCGCAAACAACATTCCCGCTGCCATATGGATGGCCTCCTCGGAGAGCTTCTGCTCTCCTTTGGCCGTCTGACATGCGGACAAAAAGGCAAGCCCACCTCTGGGACGTGAAAACGCGGCGAGCTCGCGCAGCTTCAAACGGCATCCGTGTGCGAGACAAAGGCCACTGTCCAAGCCATCTTGGACTCCATGGCAAGCAAAGTGGACCCAATCTGCTTGCTTCATCATGTGGAGGACTTCTTTGACTGTCCCATCAGAGGTCTCCAGGAGGGTGGTACACGACAAAGGTGAATTCCTAACTGTGTCTTTGATGCGTCCCAGCTCGATCTTAACACCTGGAAGTGGATCGTGACCATCCGAAGGTGGTTGACAGACAAGGAGTAGGCGGAGATTGCAACGCCTGCTAGGTGCAACGCCAGGGTTAGATAGCTCCGAAATAATGCTGAGAGTGGGGATGTATGACGAAACGACGAAATCGAATACTTTATGGCCCGGTTCAGCATATTGTCTGTCATACAAGCCAGCCGCATGGATGGGAACGAAGGCAAGGGGGCCAGTAGGACACCAAAATATCCGTGGGGGGTCCACACTAGTGGGTACCTGCTTGTGGTCCTAGATCAATGGACAATCAATGAGGTATAAAACAAATAAGGCATACTGAGATAGCTAAAGCATCAAGGACAGGTTTGACGACGCTTTGCCACAGCGGCGATAAAACATGTTCCAAGCTACGGCCATCCTCTGGTGCTGGTTTTCCCGTCCTCGCGTGACGAACATACTTGGTCAGGATCCCTTGGAGATTGATGGATCGCTCGAGAGTGAACTTGGTGAGGGGGACATGAATAACGTTATCCACATCGGCAAGTACAATCAGTGCATCGCAACGGGTCTTTGCAGCGTTAAGGATGACAACTGGTCCAGCCTGGGCTGCAGCGCGGAGCTGAGAGAACTGTTTAGGGCGGAGGAATTGCTCGAAGCCTGGCAAGCGCCGGATATCCTCGAGTAGCTTATCTCGCTCGATGGCAAGTGTACGCTGCCTGTCGGCCAGTTGGCGTGACGACTCTATCGTTCGAGATGCCCCGGTCTGTTCCGACGAAATTTCGCGAGCAGCGCTTGTTTGGTTTAGCTCGGCAGAGAGTTCGTGCAGTCTACGAGCATGATCCGGATGGGCGGCCGACAATTCTTGATATGAACTGCGAAGCTGGAACAGTTCCCCCCAAATAATCGACCGCCCTTGCTCAAGCCACTCGACTGCAGCGATCGGGAATCCGGCATCTAGGGCAGCAGCGGCTGCGTCCCGAGCAATATCGACCGCCCAGGTCCGAGTCAGTTGTTGGTAACGATGGTTAAGAGAAGAACCGATCCATGCAAGTTGAGGAATGAGGTGGATGGCAACAGAATATGCATGAAGGAGAGAAGGATGTCTAATTTGGCGGGCACATGATATCCATTGTTGTGAAGCCCGAAAACGATCAGTGACGGGGCCAGTTGGGGATGACGCAGCATGGGAGAATATAGAAATTGCTTGCTCGAGTTTACACCCCTCAAGTCGTTTGAAGCAAGTGGTGAAGGATACGCCAAGGTTGAACAAACGACTGGGCTTGTTGGGGTGGCCGTGAGGAGTGAGGTCAACCGCATCCCTAAACCTCGAAATGGCATCTTCGGCGTCACTGACCTGGCCGAGGCGCTTGAAACGCGTTAAAAAGGAGTTTCCGAGGTTGTTGAGCGGGCCGGGCTTGTCGAAATGGCCGTGGGGAGTGAGGTCAACCGCATCCTTCAACCTCGAAATGGCATCCTCGAGGTCGTTGACCTCGCCGAGGTGTTCAAAACGAGTTCTTAAGCAGGTGCCGAGGCTGTTGAGACAGACAGGCTTGTTGGGATGATCGTGAGGGGTGAGGTTGACTGCATCCCTCAACCTCGAAATAGCATCCTCGAGGTCAATGACCTCGCCAATGCGCTCGAAACGAGTTGTTAAGGAGGCGCCGAGGTTGTTGAGACGGGCGGGCTTGTCAGGATGGCCGTGAGGAGTAAGGTCAACCGCATCTCTCAACTTCACGATGGCATCCTCGAGGTCGATGACCTCGCCGAAGTGCAGAAAACGAGTTGCTAAGAAGTAGCCGAGGTTGCTGAGGTGCCCAGGGAGGTTGGGATTGCCCTGAGGAGTGAGGTCAACCGCGTCCCTCGACCTCGAAATGGCATCCTCGAGGTCGCTGACCTCGCCGAGGCGCTCGAAACGAGTGATTAAGGAGTAGCCGAGATTGTTGAGGCGGCCGGGCTTGTCGGGATGACCGTGAGGAGTGAGGTCCACTGCATCCCTCAGCATCGAAATGGCATCCTCGACGTCACTGACCTCGCCGAGGCGCTGGCAACGAGTTCTCAAGCATATGCCAAGGCTATTCAGACCGGCAGGCTTGTCGGGGTGATTATGAGGAGTGAGGTCAACCGCATCCGTCAACCTCAGAATGGCATCCTCGAGGTCGCTGACCTCGCCGAGGCACTCGAAACGAGTTTTGATGCAAATGCCGAGGTCTCTGAGACGGCCGGGCTTGTCGGGATGACCGTGAGGAGTGAGGTCAACCGCATCCTTGAACCTAGAAATGGCATCCTCGAGGTCGCTGATCTCGCCGAGGCGCTTGAAACGAGTCATCAAGCAGGTACCGAGGTTGTTGAGATGGCTGGGCTTGTCGGGATGACCGAGAGGAGAGAGGTAAACCGCATCCTTGAACCTGTAAATGGCATTCTCGAGGTCGCTGACGTCGCCCATGCGCTCGAAACGAGTTGTTAAGCAGGTGCCGAGGCTGCTGAGATGGCCAGGCTTCTTGGGATGGTCGTGAGGAGTGAGGTTAACCGAATCCCGAAACCTCGAAATGGCATCCTCGAGGTCACTGATCTCACCGAGGCGCTCGGAACGAATTCTTAAGCAGGTGCCGAGGTTGCTGAGATGGACAGGCTTGTTGGGATGGCCGTGGGGAGTGAGGTCAACCGCATCCCTCAACCTCGAAATGGCATCCTCGAGGTCGCTGACCTCGCCGATGCGCTCGAAACAAGTTCTTAAGGAGGTGCCGAGGTTGTTGAGACGGCCGGGTTTGTCGGGATGACCGTGGGGAGTGAGGCCAACCGCATCCCTGAACCTCGAAATAGCATCCTCGAGGTCTCTGACCTCACCGAGGCACTTGAAACGAGTAATCAAGAAGTAGCCGTGGTTGCTGAGATGACCAGGGTTGTGGGGGTGACCGTGAGGAGTGAGCTCAACCGCATTCCTGAAGTTCGAAATGGCATCCTCGACGTCGCTGACCTCGCCGAGGTGCTCGAAACGAATCATTAAGGAGTTGCCGAGGTTATTGAGATGGCCTGGCTTGTCAGGATGACCGTGAGGAGTGAGGTCAACCGCATCCCTTAACCTCGAAATGGCATCCTCGACGTCAATGACCTCGCCGAGACGCTGGCAACGAGTTGTTAAACAGGTACTGAGGCTGTTAAGACGGCCGGGCTTGTCGGGATGGCCGTGAGGAGTGAGGTCAACCGCATCCTTCAACGTCAACACAGCTTGCTCAAGGTCGCTGGCCTCGCCGAGGCGATCGAAACGAGTTAAAAAGGAGCCCCCAAGGCTGCTGAGACTGCGAGGCTTGTCGGGGTGATCATGAGGGGTGAGGTCGACCGCGTCCCTCAATCTCGAAATGGCATCCTCGAGGTCGCTGACCTCGCCGAGGCGCTCGAAACGAGCTAAAAGGGAGTTTCCGAGGTTGTTGAGACGGCCAGGCTTGTCGGGATGGCTGTGAGGGGTGAGATCGACCGCATCCCTCAACCTCGAAATGGCATCCTCGAGGTCGCTGACCTCCCCGAGGCGCTTGAAACGAGCGCTTAAGGAGGTACCGAGGTTGCTAAGGCCACCGGGCTTGTCAGGATGGCCGTGAGGAGTGATGTTAACCACATCCACCAAACTCAAAATGGCATCCTCGAGGTCACTGACCTCGCCGAGGCGCTCGAAACGAGTTACTAAGCAGGCGCCGAGGTTGTTGAGACCGCCTGGCTTGTCAGGATGACCGTGGGGAGTGAGGTCAACCGCATTCTTCAACTTCGAAATGGCGTGCTCGAGGTCACCGACGTCGCCGAGGCGTTTGAATCGATACAACAACGCTGCACCGAGATTGTGCACTCTCCTGAGGTACCGGTTATCCCAAATCGGCGTAGTCACGACTAATTCCTGTAAAATAGCAATTGCCTGTTGCAGGTCGGCTAGATCACCGAACCGTTCGAAATGCTCCAGTAACCGGGCGCTGAAATTCCCTAGGTCTTCATCCGTGAAGGCCGTGGTTATACCCCCCTCAGCCGTGGATTGTAGATCCGGCGGTTGCATGACGCTCATGTTACGTCCCGGATACAGTGATTGCAACGCACTCGCAGCTTGCCTCGTATGACTTCCAGTAGACTGGCTGCCCAATACCTCTCCAAGCAACGTTCGTGCTCGCTCTTCTTCGCCATAGTGTTTCCAATTCTTGCATCGTACAAGATGCGCCGTCGCCGTGTGAATAAGGGTGGAGAGGCGATCAGGGTGACCCTTCGGACGGACCGCCAGTGCGTCGTGATACATCTGAAGAGCCGCTTCCAGGCGAGCGTCCCTACCCTCCACTTGAAAGCAGATCAACTTGGTCATCGCCAAGTTGGATAGAGTAGCCGCACGACAAGGATGGTCCACCGGACAGAGGCTCAGCGCGTGTTCGAACTCTCTAATAGCATGTTCCAGATCTCGTTTTTGCCCTTGCTTCCGGTATCGCAAGAGAGCACTGTGGCCCAAATCGGTTGTGTTTTCTAGTCCGCTCTGCGCCTCCGGGGTCGACTATTGGAGCATAAGATTAACGAATACGCTATGGATTCGAGTCGCTGACTCACCCAATGGGGGCCAAGGTCCTTCGGCGCTGATGGACTAGCGCTCTCACGCTTCTGCCGTTTGAGAGTTATGAACAGGGATGTACATGGGGACACGACATCCCCATCCTTTGGAAAAAACACAAAAGCTATTAAAAAAGTGAGCAAACTGACCGCATGGGAATAATCTACTGTACTTACGTGAGCCGGCTTCACTACGCTCCAAAAGTTGTTTTACCGTAACTGTCATCTTTCGCAGCTGCTCCCCGCTACCCAGCATGGGCTGGAATTCAAACGAAGCATAGACCTCGAGACAAATGGTGGCCGACATATCCGACGATCTAGGTAGAACGTCAGGATGATAACTCCCACTGTAAAGAGACCTCACATGGGGATCGGTCCGTTCCATTCGACGACATCCTGGTTCACCGACGAAGGTTTATTTTCTGTTTTCCATTCAAGGCCGCTATGATGTAGTACGATAAAAAAGCCGGCGGGGAGTCGTCTGAGGCCGAGGGCAACGTCCGTCGCTCGGATGGCTATGTTAACGTCAGCGATGTTTGAAGGATGGTGACGAACAAGCTTTTTACCTGTAATAACAATTTCCTCGTGCTGGTCCGCTGGGTAGGATTGATATATCTGGTCCGTCGGTCCAGAGAGTTCTATATCCCGTTGCTCCGACTCCTGCCTAAGGCTGGGCTCGGTGATGGCAACGCCGAGCGCATGTACGCCGTCCTGCAGGACTTGTTAGTCAGCAAATCGGAGGCAAGGTCTCAGACATACGCTCAGGACACCAGGCTGGCAATCCTCGGGCCTGTCCTGGCCCGACGTGTCTGATTCAGGTCGTGGTCTTTTTCTTGCTGAGTCCGAAGTGCTGGGTGCCTCCGATTCACTCCTTGACCGTTTTTTTCCGACGTGGGACATGTTGGTCATCTTTGTGTGGAAAGGAATCGGGAACAACTGTTAGGAAAAGTGGCGAGGGACACACCCAGGCTCAGGCTGCTTTAAATTCCATGTTTATTTCGCACAGCACTACAGCAAGGTTCTCCAGGCAGTGCATGTTAATGGCCCTGCGGTGTTAGCTAGTACATAGTGACATACTATACAGGATGGCGAGCCACGCGTAAAACAGCCATTTGCAATGTCGCCCTAGCTGAATGAATGGCCAGAGGAGCTTGAGCGATTCCGAGTACCTCCGGATGTGCGAGAGAAGGCGACGGGGAGCTTCCAAGCCCGATACGATAGACGTTGTGCTTACCTGGGCTGAATATCGTTAGGCGTCGAGCATACGAGAACATGATGCTATGCGTACACAGGTCGTCCACGTGTTTGCATATGCAAAGCTCAATGTGTGAACACGTTGTAAGAAAATAACGAAAGAAAGACAGGAAGAGCCACGCATACCTCGGCGGTGATGAAGATCCGGCACTGTGCAAGGCACTGCCGCTGGGTAGTGTCTGCAGCGATAATGTGGTCCCCAGACTTCTCATACATCGCCTTTGCCGCGTTATTTCACGATTTTGTATGCAGCAACGCAAAAGGTCGAACTTCGTTGTTGCCAGATGCGGTGTGATCGATTCGTCTGAGCGGAGGTTGAATTTTGATTCTACAGCAAATGCAGTGCCACGGCCTCGTCGAACACGCGTAAGACGCTCTTGATTCTGTAAGTCCATTCCCCGCTGATATCTCTTCTAAAAGGTTATGAATATTGCTCCTTGTGTACAGATTATCGTGCGTGCCCAAGCCTGACTCAGGTCTCGCCCAGAGCGTCGACGGCTACATCCGGTCGTCCAAGGTATCCGTCATACCGCACCCGGCGCTGACGTATATGTCTCCTCGCGATGAAGCTCCCTCCAGTGCAAAAGAAGCTGCGCGAGGAACTCGACAAGGTCAAGGGCGACATCGAAACCAGGCTCATCCTCAAGATCACCCGACAGGTTGCCCGAGTGGATCCGCGAGGAGACGGCGCGGATGGACAGCGAGCCAGATCCGCACCTCGATTGGAGACAGGGCAAGATGTCGGCGGCGTATCGTGCGTCGTCTCGTCGCTCGTGTGGTCGCTCATGCCAGGGTAGATGAGGATGGCGATTTCTCCAAGGTGATCGTGGCTGCGTTTCAGCGCTATGCTGTCTCCAACCCACTCCATCCGGATATCTTTCCCTCCGTTCGAAAGATGGAGGCAGAGATCCTGGCCATCGGGGACTGGGCGAGGGACATCAAGGGCATCACCAAGCCTAAAATGTGAGTCTTTGTTTCGTGGCTTAGTGACCAGGGGTGAATGGTATCATCCAGGATTATCCCAGTGACTGCGCACGCCGCATTCGACAAGGGTGCAGCATACGTACATAAGTGTCAAGGTCCATGAGGTCCCCGTCAACCCCGCCATGCGCAAGGTGAATCTGAAACGCGTGCGCAGAGCCATGTCCGTACTTTGATTTCTCCTTTCTGACATCACTTGACCCATCTCTTCGGATCAGAGATAGTAACACTATCCTGGTGAGTCCGTTTTCCCTTGCGTCTGATATGCTTATATTCTCACTTAGCTCGTAGGGTCCACAGTCAACTTTCCAGACGTGTCTCTGTTCCGTGTACAAGTAGTTACTCGTCGAGGTTGATGGCACGGCCAAACTACAATACGACCTTGAGCTCCTTCATACCCTTTTCGCACTCTTCTGCGGTGGTGGAGAACGTGGCGAGTTGGGCGGTGATGTCGGCATAGTCTTTTTCGAGACGTTGGCCAGGGTTGAGGGAATGGAGAAACGACTCGCCGATTTTGTAGTATCTACGATGTATGTGGTGGAGACGAACAAGCTGACGGAGAACGTACAGCATGACCTAGTCGTCGTCGATGAGCTCGAGCTCGGTGCCAGTGCCGGTGGCGAGATGGTCGAGGGCCTCTTTCTTGCTGTCAAGGAGAACTTGAATGTGTTGATGCGCTGCTACTAGTAGCAATTAGTGTGTCTTGGAACGTCCTCACTAGTGACCCTACCCGCTCCATATCCCTGGCATTCTTTCTGCTCTTCCTCCTGCATTCATCCGTCATGCAAGTTTCCACGCTTCCCTCTTGTTTCTTTTGATACCTTTTCTGAGACAGTGTTCATCTGCTAGCTACCGCAGTCAGCTGGTGGGACAAGGCATTGACGTTCAAGTTGGACCAACCTACGTGGCCATGGAAACTTGAAGCCTGTCTGCTCTTCGCTCAAAAAGTCGGCCAGGTTGGAAAAGAGTTGGCAGATAAAGGTGAAAGTCATCAATTGGGCATTCTCATTGGCATCAACAGTGGCATACGTCGTCGCTGCATGGTGGATAGTCATGGTCAGTGGCTCATTTGCATTGTTGTGACTTTCATATCCTGCTGCAGCGCCGTGGCCACATCACCCCTAGGCTCTTCCATAATATTGGGTGTAGCACTGACCACTTTCCTGCTCCTGATGGTGATTGGATTCCGCCTCCGCCGGACAAGCATCGTAGATCAATATTCTCCTTGTTCCTAGCTTATAGCCTTGGGCTCTGCGGCTTGATCAGACGTCTTCCAGATCCTGCATCTTCGCCGTACATCATACTAGCCAATCGGCTCTTGTCCAATATACATCCTCATCTTCAGACGCTCGTCACTTCATTACCAATGCCCTCCATAAACCGGTGCTCGTCACACTCTTTTGCCAATCGTCTATTCTACAATTTGCCTCGCGTACACTTCCTACGATCAGTGCAGATGCTTAGGAATCTGACGGTGATGGTTGGAATGGCAGACCTGTATGATGTCTGAGCTCAGGCTCCTGTGCCTCGTTGACTGTTGGAAATACCTTGCAGACATCGACGTTGACGTGATCTTTGCTCATATATTGACAATTTATGTTCATCGTGGTGTATTCCCGCCTGCTGTGTGCGTCTGTCTTTCATCTTTTAATCCCAAGACTAATGCTATGAACAAGCATGCGATTTTGGACCCTGAATACCAGGTCTGGTAGCATTGGGCGAACATCATGTTCACCTTCCTTCTATGGTCTGTAGAGCTCGTCGCCAGCCCCGATAGCGGTGACATGAGCACGAAGTGGAAAGCAGAGTAAACTGACAGATGGTGTTCTACGGATGCATCACGCATGTCTCTAAACAACACGCTCAGCTGTTATTCGCTTTCCATTCCGCCTCGTCATCCTTCATTTCTTCAGAGTACACCCTCTTCCGATCTGTGCTTTCTCCTTCACGTCCTCAAGTATCCGCTCGCACTGGCAGGCTACGAAGCCTCCTTACGATGTGGCGATGACAATGACCGCAATGACTACTGACAGCTCACCCACCGGCACAGTTCTTAGGCGATGATGGATAGTGCATCATATGAGAGAAGGGACGTCGTGGAGCGGTGGCTGGTACGTTGATCGAGATACTGCATTACTAGCATCTATGAAGATTTGTATGGCCTTTATCGCCAGCTACGTTTAGCTCTCATTTACAGCCTGTCATCATGTTCCATGCTTGGGGAGTGACCACCTCGCCATTCAATTTGGCTCTTAGGTGACCGTGTTCCTATGAGATGACCGCTTCGTAGTATGCAGTACAGTAATAAAGATGATGGAGCAACTCGTCGAACACATGCTCAGAAACAAAGCTAACGATACCAAGTTGGCAGTACTAGCCATCCGAACGGAAACATTCAATCCAATACATCAAAGACCGACGTGGATAAACGGAATCCACTCCGCAAACGGCACGCCCCTCTCTCGAAGATGCCTAATGGCGTCATGCAGTGCCCGTGCAGCATCGCGAGGATCCGGTATTGTGTCCTTTTCAAACAGTGCCGCGTAGACATCCCTTGTAACATCAGGTGCAAGCCGATCACTGATCGACCACATCGTGCCCACGACGCCACCATAACCCGCAAACAGCATTCCCGCTGCCATATGGATGGCCTCCTCGGAAAGCTTTTGCTCTCCTTTGGCCGTCTGACATGCGGACAGGAAGGCAAGCCCACCTCTGGGGCGTGAAAGCGTGGCGAGCTCGCGCAACTTCAAACGGGATCCGCGTGCGAGACAAAGGCCACTGTCCAAGCCATCTTGGACTCCATGGCAAGCAAAGTGGACCCAATCAGCTTCCTTCATCAAGTTGAGGACTTCTTGAACTGTCCCATCAGAGGTCTCCAGGATGGTGGTACATGGCAGGGGTGAAGTCCTAACAACATCTTTGATGCGTCCCAGCTCGATCTTAACACCTGGAAGTGGATCGTGACCATCCGAAGGTGGTTGGCGGACAAGGAGTAGACGAAGGCCAGGCCTGCTAGGTGCCACTCCAGGGCTAGATAGTTGCGAGAGAATGCTGAGAGTGGGGACGTATGACGAAACGACGAAATCGAATACTTTATGCCCCGGTTCAGCATATTGTTTGTCGTACAAGCCAGCTGCATGGATGGGAATGAAGGAAAGAGGACCAGTAGGACACCAAAATATCCGTGGGAGGTCCACACTGGTGGGCACCTGCTTAGGACCGCAGATCAATGAACGATCAATGAGGTGTAAAACAAACAAGACATACTGAGATAGCCAAAGCATCAAGGACAGGTTTGACGACGCTTTGCCACAATGGAGCTAAAACATGTTCCAAGTTACGGCCATCCTCTGGTGCTGGTTTTCCGGTCCTCGCGTCACGAACATACTTAGTCAAGATGCCTTGGAGATTGATGGATCGCTCGAGAGTGAACTTGCTGAGTGGGACATGAATAACGTGGTCCACATCGGCAAGCACAATCAGTGCATCGCAACGGGTCTCTGCAGTGTTAAGGATGACAACTGGTCCAGCTTGGGCTGCGGTACGGAGCTGAGAGAACCGTTTAGGGCAGAGGAATTGCTCGAAACCTGGTAAGCGCCGGATGTCTTGGAGCAGTTTATCTCGCTCGATGGCGAGCATACGCTGCCTGTCTGCCAGTTGGCGTGACGACTCTATCGTTTGAGGTGCCCCAAACCCTTCCGACGAAATTTCGCGATTAGCATTTGTTTGGTCTAGTTCCGCAGAGAGTTCGCACAGTCTACGCGCATGACCTGGATGAGCGCCCGACAGCTCTTCATATGAGCGGCGAAGCTGGAAGAGTTCTCCCCAAACAATTGAACGCCCTTGCTCAAGCCACTCGACCGCGACTACTGGGAAGCCAGCATCCAGGGCAGCAGCAGCTGCTTCCCGGACGATATCGGCCGCCTGGGTCAGTTGTTGGTAACGATGGGTAAGAGAAAGGCCAATCCATGCAAGTTGAGGAATAAGATGGAGGGCAACAGAATATGCATGGAGGAGAGAAGGATGTCTGATACGGCGGGCACATGATATCCATTGCCGTGAAGCGCGAAAACGAGGAGTGATGGAACCAATTGGGGATGACGCAGCACGAGAAAATATAGAAATTGCTTGCTCGAGTTTGCACTCCCCGAGTCGTTCAAAGCAAGTGAAGGACATGCCAAGGTTGAACAAACGACCGGGCTTGTTGGGATGGCCGTGAGGAATGAGGCCTACCGCATCCCTGAACCTCGAAATAGCATCCTCGGCGTCGCTGACCTCACCGAGGCGCTTGAAACGAGTTAAAAAGGAGCTGCCAAGGCTGTCGAGACAGCCAGACTTGCCGGGATGGCCGTGAGGAGTGAGTTCAACCGCATCTCTCAACATTGAAATAGCATCCTCGAGATCGCTGACCTCGCCGAGGCGCTCGAAACGAGTTGTTAAGCAGCCGCCGAGGTTGTTGAGACAGGTGGGCTTGCCGGGATGGCCGTGAGGAGTGAGTTCAACTGCATCTCTCAACCTCGAAATGGATTCCTCGAGGTCGCTGACCTCGCCGAGGCGCTCGAAACGAGTTGTCAAGGAGGTGCCGAGGTTGTTGAGATAGCCAGGCTTGTCGGGGTGACCGTGAGGAGTGAGGTCAACTGCATCCCTTGACCTCGCGATGGCATCCTCGAGGTCGCTGACCTCGCCGAAGCGAAGAAAACGAGTCGCTAAGAAATAGCCGAGGTTGCTGAGCAGGTGGGGCTTGTCGGGATTGCCCTGAGGAGTAAGTTCAATCGCATCCCTCATCCTCGAAATGGCAGCCTCGAGGTCGCTGACCTCGCCAAGGCGCTCGAAACGAGTGAGTAAGGAGTAGCCGAGGTTGTTGAGACGGCCGGGCTTGTCGGGATGGCCACGAGGAGTGAGGTCAACCGCATCCCTCAACCTCGAAATGGCATCCTCAACGTCGTTGACCTCGCCGAGGCGCTGGCAACGAGCTCTTAAGCATGTGCCAAGGCTGCTGAGACAGGTAGGCTTGTCGGGGTGATTACGAGGAGAGAGGTCAACCGCATCCCTCAACCTCGAAATGGCATCTTCGAGGTCGCCGAGCTCACCGAGGCGCTCGAAACGAGTTGTTAAGGAGGTGCCGAGATTGTTGAGATAGCCAGGCTTGTCGGGATGGTCGTGTGGAATGAGGTCAACTGCATCCCTCAACCTCGAAATGGCGTCCTCGAGGTCACTGACTTCGCCGAGGCGCTTGAAACGAGTTAAAAAGGAGTGGCCGAGGCCTGCAAGACTGCCAGGCTTGTGGGGATGGTCGTGTGGAATGAGGTCAACTGCATCCCTCAACCTCGAAATGGCGTCCTCGAGGTCACTGACTTCGCCGAGGCGCTTGAAACGAGTTAAAAAGGAGTTGCCGAGGGTATTGAGATGGACGGGCTTCTTGGGATGGTCGTGAGGAGTGAGGTTAACCGAATCCCTCAACATCGACACAGCTTGCTCAAGGTCGCTGACCTCGTCGAGGCGCCCGAAACGAGTTAACAAGGAGGTTCCAAGCATGCTGAGACGACGGGGCTTGTCGGGATGACCGTAAGGGGTGAGGCCAACCGCATCCCTCAACATCGACACGGCTTGCTCAAGGTCGCTGACCTCGTCGAGGCGCCTGAAACGAGTTAACAGGGAGGTCCCAAGGCTGCTGAGACGATGGGGCTTGTCGGGATGACCGTAAGGGGTGAGGCCAACCGCATCCCTCAATGTCAAAATGGCATCCTCGAGATCGCTGACCTCGTCGAGGCGCTCGAAACGAGTTAGAAAGGAGTGGCCAAGGTTTTCAAGACAGCCAGGCTTGTCGGGGTGACGATGAGGAGTGAGGTCAACCGCATCCCTCAACCTCGAAATGGCATCCTCGAGATCGCTGACCTCGCCGAAGCGGTGGAAACGAGTTCTTAAGCAGTTACCGAGGTTGTTGAGGCGGGCGGGCTTGTCGGGATGACCGTGAGGAGTGAGCTCAACCGCGTTCTTGAACTTCGAAATGGCTTCCTCGAGGTCACCGACCTCGCCGAGGCGCTCGAATCGATACGCAAACGCTATGCCAAGATTTTGAACCCGCCCTCGGTACCGGTTTTCCCAAATCGGCGTAGTCCTGACCAATTCCTGTAAAATAGCAATTGCCTGTTGTAGGTCGGCGAGATCGCTGAACCGTTTGAAACGCTCCAGTAACCGGACGCTGAAATCCCCCAGATCTTTATCCGTGAAGGCTGAAGCTATATCCCGCTCCACTGTGGATTGTGGATCCGGCTGCATGAGGCCCATGTAACGTCCCAGGTGCAGTGATTGCAAGACACTCGCAGCTTGCCTCGCATGACTTGCAGTAGACTGGTTGCCCAATACTTCTCCAAGCAATGTTCGTACCCGCTCTTCTTCGCCATAGTGTTTCGAATTCCTGCATCGCACAAGATGCGCCGTTGCCGCATGAACAAGGGTGGAGGGCCGATCAGGGTGACCCACAGGACGGACCGCCAGTGCGTCGTGATACATCCGAAGAGCCGCTGTCAGGCGAGTATCCCCACCCTCGACTTGAAAGCAGATCAACTTGGCCATCGCCAGGTTGGATAGAGTGACCGCAAGACAAGGATGGTCCTTTGGACAGAGGTTCAGCGCGTGTTCAAATTCTCTAATAGCTCGTTCCAGATCTTGTTTTTCGCCTTGCTGCCGGTATCGCAGGAGAGCGCTATGGCCCGAATTAGTTGCAGTTTCTAGTTCGCTCCGCGCTTCCGGGCTCGACTATCGGAGGATAAGCTTGACGAGTAGAATATGGATACAAGTGGCTGACTCACCCAATGGGGGCCAAGGATCTTCGAAGTTGATGGACGAGCACCCTCACACTTTTGTCGTTTCACAGTTATGAACAAGGATGTACATGGGGACACGATATCCTCATCGTTTGGACAGAACACAAAGGCTATTAAAAAGTGAGTAAATGGACCCTTGCATGGAATAATCCAGTGTACTCACGAGAGTCGGCTTCACTGTGCTCCAAAAGTTGTTTTACCGTAACCGTCAGCTCTCGCAGCTGTTCCCCGGTACCCAGCATGGGCTGGAGTTCAAACGAAGCATAGACCTCGAGACAAACTGTGGCCGACATATCCGACGATCTAGGTAGAACATCAGAATGATGACTCTCGCCGTGAAGGGATCTCACATTGGGATCGGTCCATTCCATTCGACGACATCCTGATTTATCGACGAAGGTTTATTTTCTGTTCTCCATTCAAGGTCCCAGTGGTGTAGTACGGCGAAAAAGCCGGCGGGAAGTCGTCTGAGGCCGAGGGCAACGTCGGTAGCTCGGATTGCTACATTATCGTTAGCGATGTTTGGAAGTGGTGACAAACAAGCTTTTTACCTGTAATGACAATTTCCTCGTGCTGGTCCGCTGGGTAGGATCGATATGGCTGGTCCATCGGTACAGCGAGCCCTATGCCCCGTTTCTCAAGGCTGGGGTCGGTGTTGGGGACGGCGAGCGCATGTACGCCGTCCTGCAGGATTTATCAGTCAGGAGATCGGAGGGTATAGTCACAGACATACGAGGACACGAGGCTCGCAATCCGTGTTCTGGGCATATGACGTGTCTGGTTCAAGTCGTGGTTTTGTTCTGTTTAGGTCCGAAGTGCTAGACGCCTCCGATTCAGTCCTTGATCGTTTTTTTCCGATGCTCGACGTGCTGGTCATCATTATTGAAGAAGATGCGGCGAGGGACCCTAGGCTGCTTTTAAGTGCACAGCACCACAGCAAACTGATAGGGTCTATGGCTAAGGGTTCTACAAGCAGTGCACGTCAATGGCCCTGCATGTCAGCTGGCACAAAGTGACGTACTATACCTGATGCGCGTAACATAGCCATTTGCAGTGCCGCCTCGGCTGAATGAATCGCCAGTGAGCTTGAGTGGTCCCATTGGCAAGCACCCCCGGATGCGCGAGAGAACGCACGCAGGGTCGTCCATACTAGGATGAAAATGGGCGCCAAGATAAAAGAACGAAAGAAATTTTAGGGCCAGTCATACCCTGGTGATCAAGGCTAGGCGCAAGACACTGTCGCCGAGCAATGTTTCGGCGATAACTGTCGATCTTCAGCCTTTTCTACGACTCCTACCTCGCCTTTGTTCGTTGCTCGCCGCTTCGTGGCTGGCATGATATCGGATGAGACCTAGGAGTAAGCGAAAGGGAGGTTGGCCGTGAGAGCGACGGTGTGAATAAGGCTCGACACCAGTGAGCTTGGAGAACGTGTTGATGCGCTGCTGCTCCGTTGAGTTCGACGTCTCCATGGGTAGAGTAGTACTACGACTTGGACCCATCCTGTTTCGATCGGAGATGAACGCGTCCAGCGTAGAAACTGATCGGAGGTTGAACTTTGATTAGGCGCCTGTTTCATTTCCCCTAGCAAAATGTAGTCTGTGGGA
>QFES01000436.1:547-21406 GCA_003316375.1 Tylopilus plumbeoviolaceoides
AATCACATGACCTAGGGGGCGATTTTGTAGCCAAGGGTATGTACTATTTATAACTCCACCAAAGCTAAGCGAGATTCCCACAGTGTTTGGCAGTGCGCTGCGCGCACTGCCGTCAAGGTTAGCATGGAAAGGGTTTCTGAGGTCACTGTACTTCTTTAGAAAATCTGTCCACGACAACACAAATTGAGTCATATGAGGAAGAGAGAGGGAGTCCGGTGATGAAATCAACAGAAATATCTTCCCATGGATGTTCGGGGATTGGAAGAGGCATAAGTTTTCCTGCCGGTGCTTTTTGCTTACCCTTCGTGAGGGCGCATGTTTGGCAAGAGTCTACGTAAAGTTTGGCATCTTTAGTGATACCGGGCCATGTGAAATAACGAGAAAGGAGATGAATAGTGCGTGCCTGACCGGGATGGCCGGCAATGGGAGCATCGTGGCAAATATTCAAAAGTTTGGTACGAAGTGAAGGAGGAACGAAGGTCTTTCCTGAATTATTTTTGAATATTTTTTCCTCATCATTAAAGATAAAACCTTCTATGTCTTCTGAGATTTTCTGTGATTCGGAGATGAGTTCATCGTAAAAGGAAGAAGATAAGGAAATGTTATTCATCTCGGTGATTTCTGGAAATATGGTGATGTTAGTATTGTGGTCTGTGACCGCATCACCATGGTCAGGTCTTCTTGAGAGAGCATCGGCTCGACCATTCATTGTTCCTGGCTTGTAGCACATCGTATAGTTGAATTCTTGAAGAAGTGCATGCCATCGTGCCTGTCTAGGGGATAAGGTTTGTGGCTTGCACCAGTATTCGAGATTTTTGTGATCTGTCCAGATCTCGAAAGAAACTCTCCCAATAAGATAATGACGCCACTCTTTGAGAGCTCGAATGACTGCCAAGAGTTCTTTGTCATAGATCGGGTAGTTTCGTTCTGCGCTATCAAAAGAGTGAGAGATGAATGCTGTTGGTCGCCATAAACTGTCTTCTCCTTTTACGGATAATACTCCTCCCGTAGCGATGTCGCTAGCGTCAGTTTCTACTCGCATTTCCTTTTCTTGATTGGGATATGCGAGGAGAGGTGCCTTGGTAAAACATCCTTTTAGGTCATTAAATGCCTTTTCTTGTCTTGGTCCCCATTCAAAGGGTGTGTCTTTTTTGGTGAGATCGTTTAAGGGTCTAGCGATGTCAGCAAAATTAGCAATGAAGCGTTGGTAGTAATTGCAAAGGCCAAGAAAGCCTTGTACTTGTTTCAGTCTCGTTGGAGTTGGCCAGTCAAGGACTCCAGCCACTTTTGACTTTTGCATTTCAACGCCTTCTTTTGATATGACCATTCCAAGGAAGTCCACCTTCTTTTGCTCGAAGTGACATTTCTCGGGTTTGACGTAAAGGTCGTTTTCTCGTAGGCGTTGAAGAACTTCTTTGACAATCCTTCGATGTTCCTCCGTTGGTCTTCCTTTGGTGAAAATGTTGCAATCGTCCATGAAGATGATGACGACTGTGTACATGTCGTTAAAGACATCATTCATCATCTGTTGGAATGTAGACGGCGAGTTAGTCATCCCAAAGTACATTACCAGCAGTTCATAAGAACCGAGAGGGGTGACGAAGGCTCCTTTCCATTCGTCGCCTTCTTTGATACGAATATTATTGTATCCCCATCTAAGATCCATGGTGGTGAAGAGATCAGCACCTTTGAGTCGGTCTATAAGTTGAGGAATCAGTGGTAATGGGTAAGCGTTTTTGATGGTTCCGTCATTGAGATATCGATAATCAATGACCATTCGTTTTTTACCATCTTTCTTTGGGATGAAGAATACAGGTGATGTTTGAGGGGATTTGGATGGTCGAATATAGCCTTTCTTGAGTTCTTTCTCAATGAACGTTCGTACTTCTTCCATATCGGGATCGGAAAGGGGAATGATTCTTCCTTTTCTTGGTTCGAAGTCGGGTTTGAGATCGATGGCGTGATCCCATGGTTTCCTTATCGGCATTCGTTCTGATTCATTCTGTGAAAAGACGTCAAGATAATCGTGGTATTGAATGGGTCCTTTTTCCTTGAGCCCTTCTTCGATGGCTCGTTGGAACATAGAGGCTGGTAATCGGTCCTTCTGTCTGAATTCGCATTGATTGGTACATCTGGAAAACATTAGTTCTCTTTTTACCCAATCGATCTTTGGGTTATGGCGTTCTAGCCAATCATATCCTATGAAAAGTGAGTGCGTTCCCAAAATGGTAACATAGAAATCTGCGTATTCGGAATGTCCTTGAATGTCAAATAATACTGTGACCTGATGTGTGATTTTTCCTATTGCTCCTTCAGAGCCATCCGCATTCGTCACTATGATCGGTTTGGTTAATTTATCCAAAATAAGATTGTGATATCTGCAGAAGTCTAAATCGATGAAGGAATTAGAAGCCCCTGAATCAAGTAGGGCATATAGATCTGCCGATTTCCATCCAGTGGTAGTTTTGAATCGGAGACTTGTTCGGAGAGTGAATTGTTTTTGAGTGTCGAGGGATTGTGACGATATTTCTGTGGAGCAGTTAGTCATAAGGGAATTAAGCACGTCTTTGGACACCGCGCTTTCTCTGAAAGACGCCCTGAAAATAGAACCTATCGTGCATACAGGAAAATCGTCGTCAGTGTACTCCTTTAGATCATGAACACCCTCTTCGTCCACAATCATTGGCCTTTTAAAGCCTCTTGTTGTTTGGCTTCTACTGCCAACTTGTCTCGCCAGTATGCCTTGGCCTCTGCTGTTACATAAGCTGCATTATGGGAGGCATACCCCCCTCCTGTGGCCATTTGTGGCTGAACCGGTGTGAGTTCCGAAGACCTCGTGTTCGTTTTCTTCAGCTTCTTGCAGTTTCGGGCGATGTGCCCTACTTCTCCGCAGTTGTAGCATGTATGGGTATCACCGGCATACTGCATCCCTATCTCCATTGGAGCTCTGCGCCCGGGCTGTGTCCCTGTGGGTGTGAACCGAGGTTGGCTCTGACCCTGCTGACCTTGGGAAGGACGGTATTGTCCCCGGTAAGGCTTTGGGGCCTGAGCCACCCTAGCCGCTCCTCGTTCTTCGTGAATCCTTTCGAGTGTTTTCCCATAAGCATCGTATTGCTTATACAGGTCCTCGTATTCGTCTTCTTCGATCTCGCAATGGAGAGAGACCTGTTGGTAAGTGGCAAACCTTACTGCTTGTTTGAGCAGATGCACTGCCTCTCCTTCTGACACTTTTGCCTCTCTCTTTAGGATATCGAACTTTTGGAGGAAGTCCGCTATGAGCATGGTTCCTTGTCGGAAGGCCTTTAGCTCCTGATACGACTGGTATTCAAGAGTCTTAATCTGGAAGAAATTTGTTACTTCCTCCTGAAGTTGTGTCCAGTCGGGCCAAGCCGACTCTCCAAGCAGGTCTCCATCTTTGTCCTTCCTTGTTTCTCTATCGAGGTATTTTTCCATTGTTAATTGGGCGAGGGGTTCCACCTTTCCTTCAAGACGAAGTAGGACCGCCGTGGCCCGTACCTTATCTGTTTTCCAGGTTTGAGTCGAAACCCAGAGACGTATCTTTGTCCACCATAGACGGAACTTCTTCTTGTCGCCGTCCCATTTGCCTGGCTCGGCAATCTTCTTCTTCGTCTCCTCGGCCTTCGTGCCTTCTTTCATGGCATCAATGAGCGCCGCTTTGAGATCATCCATGTTAAAGGGGTCCGACATCGTTGCTTACTACTAAGTATCTTCCAACCTAGTTCTGGGCAATTCTTCTGATGTATCATTATCGGGATAGCGAATATCATTTCTTCGCGTAGAGTATAAATCTTCTGAGGCCACGTCTTGCGCTCAAGTAGGTAGTCTTATCCAAGTGTAACGACCTAGACTTTGAGTCATAACGCTCGAGGGCAAGACAACAAATAACCTGTGTTCGAGGCTTCAAGACTAGTCGTCAAGTCTGAAGCGAGTAGAGGAAGATAGGGAGCGGTACCCTTAATTCGCACTCAAGCCTAAGGCGAGGATTGAACAAGTGGATAAGACTGCCGTCCTAGGTACTTTACATGGGTTTAAATACTGGAGTGGGCTGCGCACAGACCGAGCTATGTACTACCTAGTAAGGATGTGCAATGTTATGCGCATAGGTATGCACAGTCGAGGCTGTACGAGTAACAAAGTGGAGTCATATGATAAACCAATGGTAAAGAGGAAGAGAATCATACGATATGTTAGCCAATGGAAATGGAGAGAAAGGATGAGAAATCGTAACACCTGCCACTGCATCCTGTGTGATGCCAAAAAGCAAACATCTTGCTTTTTGCATGAGTGACTGACATGTCCTGAAAAGTGGGGTCACTTACTGTCTGTCACTACTCCCTATGTGATATGGAAAAAGCAAATATCTTGCTGTTTGTGTGAGTAACTGACATGTCCTAAAAAGTGGGGCCACTTACCATGCATGTGCGCACCCCTGCCTGCTGCTACATCCTGTGTAAAGCCAGAAAAGCAAACATCTTGCTTTTTAGGTAAGTGACCAACCTGTCCTGAAAAGTGGTGCCACTCACTGCCTGCCCACCCACCTGCCCCCACCCACCAGTGCACCTTGTGTGAATTAGTGTGATACCACAAACATCTTGCTTTTTGTGTGAGTGGCCAATGTGTTCCAAAAAGTGAGGCCACTTACTTAGGATGTTACCACCTGCTCCTCTATCCTCACGCAATGTGGTCGCTGCACTGCCAAAATGTGTGGAGGTTAATGTAGCAGTTCAAATAAAACATGTTACCCATTAGTGTTGAATGATCACAAATCCATTGTGGATTCAAAGCACCACTGGAAAATCTAGGGATCAAGTGACAAGGCTGAACAATCCACAAAACTGGGGTTACTGCCACATTCAGCTGATTGTTGTGCATTGAATGCAACACTTGGAGCATTTGAATGGTTTCATCAAGTAAACTGAGTGGCTTGAACCAGTGGATATAGGCAAGCAGCTCTGGGAAGTGTCTGAGGTATGAAGGAAGATGAAAAATGACCCAAATCTCAGTGGTGCATAAGCCTGAAAAAAAAGTGAGATAGGTTCCTCTTGAATGGCCATTGTTTACTGTGAAATCCACCACACATCTGCTCTTCCTCATGATCAAGGATCAATGCTGTGTCAAATTGCACCAGTGTTGAAGACTTGCAAGGTCCATTGGAGTGTGTTGGATGGCACTGAAGCCTTGCAGAGTCACTGTCCATTGTGTACTCAAGGGACTGTAGAGAAATTACAATGTTGCTGAAACAGTCAAAGCAATTGTGAATGTCAGGCTCAAAGTGTTGAAAAGCATTGGGTAACAACCTGATGAAAGTCCTAAGGGTGTCAAGAAAGCCTACTAGTACTGCACCATGGTGATCAATTAAATACTTCACTGCCTTGTTAGGATAGTGGGGTTGCTAGGAGACATGATAATACAGGCCTGTAATGAAGTTATTCAGCCTAAGGAAGTGTCCATCAGTGTCCATATCACTGCCACTTTGCTCTGCATCAGAATCTTCATCAGAGTTGCTGCCACAATCTTTTTAAATGTGCCAGCACAAATACATCTTGAATCATACAATGGCTTCTTGATGGTAGAGCCACTTTGTCATTTGAATGGTGTGGTCCTTGAGATTGTTCCACACATAAGCCTTCTTAGCATAGTCAATGTGTAGATGTTCTAAGCACTTTGAATTGACCCCATCAAGACTGCCAAGTAACTTGATCATGCTGGTATAATAGGTTAGTGAATGTAACTTTGGTATGTTGAAATATTCACATCTGAGCTCAACAAAGATCTCCTTCAGGTTATGGAACTTGTTGAAAGCGTGCTACATGGCAGTGATTGTATTGTCCATACATATGTGACTGGAACTGAGCAATATGGATGAAGTCAAGGAGTATGCAGCAAGACTGGATCATGGTGGGGTATAGAGTTGCACCAACTAGAGTGGTCAGAAAGACATGCTAGAGTTGCTTGTAGTTGCTGCCAGCCCACTGCTTCATCTTGGAGATACCTGGCCTCCAGTAGCACAGTGCCAGAAAGTAAGGCACAGCATAAAAGTGATCATCAAGCTTTTGCTTGCTGACAAGGTCCAACAGCCACTTCTTGAGGTAGTCCTTGAGAATGCCTTGTAGGAGTTGGTGTAGGATATCAGAAGTGATGCAGGTAAAAATGTCCATGTGAGGAAGAACTGACCAGAAGGGGAAGAATATGGGTCACAGACCATGGGCAATAAATTTGGGTGGGTTCTGGCCAGTTGCTTGCATGTGAAGGACATGCAACATTTCTGCCTGATTACAAGATGGAAATAGTGTGTTTGTTCCTCTTTGGTTGGCTCATATCAGACACTTTAATGTAGGAGCTGAGAGCTCCATATAGTTGCATACCTGATTCCCCACTTCCTAGGAGCCTCTGAAGTGTCTCCATCAAGTCCCACCAAGTCCAAACTCATTCCAAGTGTGATCCATGATTATTCCATGCATATCTGTTCAATCTGTTCTGTTTTTGGATCTTCTGTGCTGACCAGATCAGGTTGATGACTATTATAATGCTTCAGATCCACTTCAATAACTTGTTTCTAACCATTTCAGGATGTCAGATGTCTGTATCCATCATTGGTAATATCTTTACAGTATCTGGATAGACAGGGAGCAGTCTAGACTATTCTAGATCCAGATAGCTCACCAGGCTACTGGTACTCAAGGGATATTAGTACCTTGTCATATGGACCATATCTACCCTTTTGGACTAGGACTCATCTTTCCTGACACTTCACAAAGTTGTTGAAGGTCAATGAGCTTTTTCCTTCACTGCCTTCACTTCACATTGGATATCACCTATATTAGGATGATTCCTAAGTACTATAAGACTTGTGTTGTTTGTAGGCTTGGAATCCATCTTCCACTTAGTTCCTATCTGTCTGATCCTCTTCTCTGAAGCCTTTGGAGTTGGTTGCTCCCAATCTGCTTCTACCTTTCCATGCCTAGTACCCATTCCATCCTGGATCCACCTATTCATCTTCCATTCCATGCACAAATCACATGGATACTCATTGGACACCTTCAGGATCCGTTGTTGCTCTGATCCATTAGGTCTTAGCTACACCTTCTCATCTATACATCCTTTCTTAGACCCCTGGAATAAGTCTTACACTCATGCCCATCTTTCTCTGATTATCCTTGGTCTCACCTAGGGTACTCTACTATACTCACTATTATCTTTTTTACAACTGGAGCCCATCGTAAGAGGTTCTAATAGGTTGTCAAGAAGATTGCTTAGACCCATCCCAGAGCATTTAGAGGTTGAAGATCTCTTAACTGACTTCCACTGTTTAGATATTTCAGCTGAATCTGAGTTTCTTATCCCAGTTACCCTGGAAAGAGCTCATCACAACTGTTTGTTTTCACCTATTGATACTACTAATAAATCCTTTGAACCCAAAGGACCTATCCATTCCATGCCCACTCCAAACCACTCTCCATCATGGTATTATTCACCTGACACAGAAGCTCACCTATCCGGTGCTTCGTCCCCATTCTCACCCATTCCAGTAAACCTTCTATCTGCATGATCATCTCCAGACCTCTCATATCTCTTTGATCAGAGTGGAGACCCTGCCCAGGTAAACCCACCTGGACCCACTTCCTCTTCTGATGGCCCAACCAATTCAGATGCTGCTTTGCAGAATCCAGAACACTGTAAGAAAGATAGTCAGTGTGGGAAGTGAGTATAACTCATCCCAGGTGTTCTGAAGAGGAAAGAAGAGAGAGGGTTTGCTCCAAACCTATCTTGAGCACAAGCAAAAGAGTCTGGAGTGTGGGAAACACAAAACAGATGTCTGGAAGTGGAAGTGGATAACACAGAAGTGGACCTAGAAATGGACATGGAAACAGATGGAAAAGACAATGAAGACAGGAAAAGAAGGAGAGAGATGACTCAGAGATGATCCTGCACATGGGCAGATGACCTTTAGACTACAAGAAGATGATCTATTCATAGCTAGACAAAGCTCCTAAATAGAATGTAGTTATTGGAAATACTACATGAAAACTTCCAGGAATCCTGTCATCCCTGTCAGATGCAAAGTAAAATAAAGAGGGCTGCCTCTATGGTATGGCAGTGATAGTGGCACAGGCCTAGAGCCCCAGTGTGCGATGTCTGAAGTGACATGTACAATGGAAGTAAGTCCAGATGACCTGAATGCAGACTAACGGAACAGAAATGGAATGGATGGACATGGATTGAAACAGATTGATGTGAGATGATGACCCAGAAAGCTGTGAAAAAGTGGTTTTCAACCATAGAGAGTGACCAACTCCTACAATGTGCCCAAGTTCAACAGAAAGAAGCCATCAGAACTCCCCTGTTATCTTGAGGATATAGAGTTCCTTGCTGATGCAGCCCAGATTACCCCTGCACTACAGATAAAAACAGTGCTTCACTATGCTGCCTTGGATGAAGCCAAGGTATGGCAGACACTTTCAGAGACAACTGCAGTCCCTCCTGATTGGGATATGTTTGTCATAGCTGTTAAGAAGATGTACCCCAGATGTGAGGGTACCAACCAATATTGCCATGCCAATGTGCAGTATCTGGTCCAGGATTATCAGGCAAAAGAGATGCACAACCAGGATGACCTGGGAGAGTATATCCAGGCATTTCTGAAGATATCTGCTCTGCTTATCACTAATGGGAAACTAGTGGTTACAGAATGGAACATGATGTACTTGCTTGGGTTTCTGCCCTTGTTAGAGCAGAAGATTTGTGACCACCTACTCATTGTCAAACAGGATACATCTGGATGACCCTTATCTGATGGATGTGTCACTGTTAGGACCATAACTTATTTTCTGATGAACTCTGGAACTCCAGATTTGTAATTGGAATGAGGTGTTGGGTTCAGCTTGTGTGTTGCCCCCTTGCTTGGTTGTATGCCTTGGATTTCAGAGCGGATGGTCAGAAGTTGATCATGTCAAGCAGAGCATGTATCTGCAAGGGAAGGCCACCAGACTTACCTGGGTGGTGTGAGACAAGCACAGATGATGAAAGTGAGACAGAGAACTTCTTCTATTACATCAGGGAGGCTTCCCTGGTATATATACTGTATCCTAAGTGTCTAAGTAATCCCCAGAGGGTATGCAAAGACCTTGCAGTATCTGCATGCCTTATTACATAAGGTCCAGACTGTGTCAGGTATGGATGTACTGAGTCTGGTGCAGTGTGTTGCAGAGTCTAGTGCAAATTGACTCTGGACTATCACAGACTATGTCCAGATGTCCTTTGTACTACTACTAGTCTAGTTAGGGCATATGTACTAGGTACCCTACTTATCTATTCAACAGATCAGAGTCGCTAGGACTTGGTAGATCACAGAGGAGCAAGTAGATTCAAAGTGCGGAAAACAGAGGATAATGTCTAAGTTGATATTGAAGCTAAAGCTAAAGACCATGTATGAAGAACTATATATATGGAGTGTGGACATCACATTAGTAATGGAGAGCATTGCATGAGTAAGGAGATGAGTAAGACAGAATCTGAGTGATATGGAGTTCGGAGTCAAGATAATCAGAGCTGTGCAAGCACAGGTTCAGAAGCAAGAAAGAAGCAGAGCTAATACAAAATACAAAAAGGGAAAGATATGTACATAAGTGATAATCAAGGAAGTCTGGAGGGCAGAAGTGAAATCCTGGGTGTAAATGCTTCGGAGTTTGTGAGTGAGTGGTCCAGAGTTGGTTTGGAGGGTCAAAGTCAGGACAGGATATGACAGTATCCCTCTCTTAGGCCTGAACCCCTGAAGGCCTTTAGTGAGAGGTGGACACAATGCAGAGTTGGAAAGCAGAGTAGAGTGTGGACCCTGGGGTATAAAGTCTGGAGGAACTGAGTTAGGTTTCTTTAACCTAAACCACCATGTCCAAATACGCAGATACATATCACAACATGGTCCAAGGACCACCTGGTGAAAGGGTCTGATGACGATGACATGCTTGGCAACTTGAAGGCCAAGTTCAACAAGCAGTGGTGACATGCTAAGGAGAAGGTGGTGGAGGAGCAAAGGGCAGAGGAGGTGCAGAAGAAGGTAGAGGCAGAGGAGGCAGCAAGACACAAGGCAGCAGAGGATAAGAAGCATTGAGCTGTGGAGAGGGCACGCAAAGAGGCAGAGGAGGCAGTGAAGAGAAGGGTAAGTGTGGATTGCAAGCTTGGTCCTGGTAAGGCCAAGTCTTGCATGGAGTGTATTGCCATCAAGGTGAAGTGCACAAGGCTGGGGGCAGAGGTGATAGAGAAGGTCCATTGGAGGAATAGGATAGAGATGGAGTTGCTGAGGGGAAAGGAGATGAGGAAGAAGGCAAAAACAGGATTGATGCCAGAGGCAGGACCTAGTAGGGCAGTTGGTTCAGAGGAGGTTGGAGGGAACTCCACAGATTCAGAAGGTGCCTTGTGCCAGATCTTTCAGCAGATGGTGGGGCAGCTGGACACACAGAACAAGGCACTGGAGCAGCAGAGCAAGGCACTGGAGTGGCAGAACACACTGCTAGCACAGCTTGTGGAGCTGAAGTCCATGGAGGTGTACCAGGAGGATTTAGAGGAACTGGAGGAGGAGTATGTGGAGCCAGGGCTGGAGAGGAAAAGTTGCTCCTGGAAGATGCAGAGCCAGAGTTCACAGTGCTTGCAATGAAGCACGAGAATGTTGTGAAGGTGAATGCACAGCAAAAGGCAAAGGCAAAAAGAAAGGTGGAGGAGAAGGCAAAAGGCAAGGCAGAAGAGAAGGGCAAGGGCAAGGCAGAAGAGATCAAGGAGGTCAAGGAGGGGTTGGAAGAGTCAGAGTATCACCCAGAGGAGATTGAGGAGGACAAGTAGATAGAATGTAGAATAACTCATCTTGAAAATGCAACAGAGGTGGCTTGTCAAAAGCATAGAGTGAGGATCAGAGGAAATTTCAGATGTTGGAGGGAAGTGATGAGGTTGGAGTTAAGTAGAGCAGAGAGCTTATCCCCCTCTTAGGCTAGGCATTCCAGCATCTAGCAAAGGGGCAACAAGCAGAGCAGAAGATGTGAGTATAGGAGGTAATAAAGATGGACAGAGTGAAGATGAAGGACTAAGGTAGATCAAGATGAGATGGAGTTGCCAGAGGAACATCCTACAGACATGGAGTTGAGCTCAAAATTGTCAGCATCCATGTCTGGGTGAACAGAAATATATACAGCTCAGACTTGATGCTCAATGGAGTGTTCAGCAAGTGAGACAGTGGTTTCTTAGACCAAGAGGACAGAGGGATCCAACAGAGTTGCATAAAGGTGCAGACAAAGTGATCACTTAGTTATAGCAGAGAAGTGGAGGGACAGATAGAGGTGGACAGAGATGCTTTATCAGGAAGCTCAAGGTGGGGAGGACAGGAATCATGTCTTTGAATTCTTTGAGGAATGACAACATAGTAGTCCAGAGGTGGCAGAGTCAGATAAAGAGTGGATGCACTAGTGGGTAAAAACCTCCAAGTATGCAGCAGAAGCCAACATGACTTAATAACTGCATAGGTAGGATGGAGGGTGACTAGTCAGTATCCTCCAAAGAGGAGTCTGGACTAGACATCAGAGTTGCTGAACCAGAACAAGGTGGATCAGCACGGGAGGAGAGCTTGGGGCAGTCTTGAGCCTTGTGTCCTAAAAGGCCACAGAAAAGGCATAGGTTCAAATTGAAGCATTGTTGATGCTCAACAACCATGAGCTTGCCATTTTCATTGATCAGAGAGATGGAATCAGGTTTGGAAACTGGGGGTACAAAGTCAAAGGGGTTGGAGATCTCAGGAGTGGGCAGAGTGTGTAGGGAGGAACAGATGAGTTCTGATTTGCACTCCCAATAGTGTGCATCAATGGTCTGAGTGAGGAGCTGGAGTTTGGAGAGGATGGGGGGTTTACTGACACAGGAGACTTCATCTTTGATGTGGTCAGGCAAACCATTGTAAAAACAGGTGTGGAGGGCACCATCACCATAACCACAAACTTGAGTAGCCAAGTGGCTAAACTCAACTATAACTTGAAACTGAGTGATGCATTGTCCATCCTTCATGGACAGATCTTGGAGTTTGTGCTCCACATCTCTGATTGAATCATGTGATCCAAAGTTCGTCTGAAGTTCCAGAATGAATTCTGCATAGTTTGACATCCAAAAAGGATGGGGCACAGAGGGGTCAGATTGGTGCAAGGTAGGATTGCACAAATGTGACTTTGGTGCAATCCAAGTGGAAAGCCTTTGGACAGTCCTGAAAGTTCAACTCACATTGAATGAGGAAAACCTGGAGTTTGTGAGGATCTCTCCCATCAAACTGGTCAGGTTTGTGGACCTGGGAATAGGGGGCAGAATGAGTGAAGGGAGAATGAGAGGAGCAAGCAAGCTTTTGGATAGCAATCACAAGCTAGGACAGAGTGTCACAGAGGTAGTCATCTTCAGAGTCAAACTTGTTTCCAGTGTCAGAGGCATTGGAGGGATCACCTCCAAAGGGTTCCAGAGTGTGACGAGGAGTTGGGGTGACAGATTGATGACTTGTGAAATGAGGTGCAGATATGGATGGTGTGGAAGAAAAGATGTGACAAGCAAAGAATCCATGGAAATCATCAATGACTTCCAGAGTTCGTTGACGAGAGCTGAGGACACTGAGAGAGTGTTGACAAGCAGATGTGGAGCAGCTAGGAACTGAGCCAGAGGCATTGCTTTGTGAGCAAGAATGCATTCGAACAGTACTACAACTTCAAGAAAGTGTGAGCTCTGATATACATACTATTAGGACTGTAACTTATCCTCCAATGAACTCCAAAACTCCAGAGTTGTGGTTGGAATGAGGCATTGGGTTCAGCTTGTGTGCTGCCCCCTTGCTCAGTTGTGTGCCTTGAATTTCAGAGTGGATGGTCAAAAGTTGATCGGAGTCGCTAGGACTTGGTAGATCACAGAGGAGCAGGTAGATCACAGAGGAGCAAGTAGATTCAAAGTGCAGAAGACAGAGGATAATGTCTAAGTTGATATTGAAGCTAAAGCTAAAGACTCAGATTATGTATGGAGAACTATATATATGGAGTGCGGACATCACATTAGTAATGGAGAGCATTACATGAGTAAGGAGATGAGTAAGATGGAATCTGAGTAATATGGAGTTTGGAGTCAAGATAACCAGAGCTGTGCAAGCACAGGTTCAGAAGCAAGAAAGAAGCAGAGCTAATACAAAATACAAAAGGGGAAAGATATGTACATATGTAAGTGATAATCAAGGAAGTCTGGAGGGTGGAAGTGAAGTCCTGGGCATAAATGCTTCAGAGTTTGTGAGTGAGTGGTCCAGAGTTGGTCTGGAGGGTCAGAGTCAGGACAGGATATGACAGTCACTACCACTGCCAAATTCCTTCTTACTGGATCCACATTTCACTCATCCCTACTTCCAGCAACCACAACTATGGCACCATTTACATCATACCAACCTGCTCACACATCACCACAATCCCATATCCCTATCACTCCATATAACCCAACCTCTACTGTCAAGGTTGAAGCAAACCAGGCTATGTGCACTCCTATGATGTGTAGGCTCTGTGGCAGTCCTGGACACTTTATGTGCACATGCCCAAGCTGCATAGAGTACCTGAACTTGGGAAAGATAGTCTGAGGGATGGACACAAGATTGTACTTACCAGACAGAGCTGAGATTCTGTGGGTGCAAGGGGCAAGGTGTCTCAAAGAAACCATGGACCAGATGATGGCTTCATGCCAATCCGTTCAATCCTCCTCACAACAATACTTTGCCTGCACCAAAGTCCAGTGTGAGGTTTTCAATAACTCTGATGGTGGTGTTGACATTGGTGTTGGTAGAGAACATTCACATAACATGGTTGGAACAGATTGGTGGTCTGAGCTCCTCCCAGATATGTTTGGGCATTGCAACAATCTCTGCTCTGGAATCCAGGATGCCTTTCAAGGTCCATCCAGAGCCACAAATCTTCACCTCAATTGCTCTTAGTGGAAGACTGTGGTGAGTGACAATGAGTCTGTCATTGTTCCAATGCATGTCATTACCAAAGTCTCATATGATCCTCTTTGGATCACAACCAGTGAGTTCGTTTATCTGAAGGGAAGAAGATGTGAGGTTAGTAGTCTGCTTCACCAAGCTCAGGTCCCAGAATTGCTTCTGGAACTCTGGAGAAACAGTGAACTTTAGGAAGCTTTCAATTCCTTGCTGATTCACATTATTGACAAGCCACTCAGCCAACTCCCACTTACTTTTGTCAGTGAATGGCATGTAGGGTCCTTGTCCAGCATAATCCTGGACATCTTTCATCAGCTGAAATGAGGTGCTTGCTTTGCCAAGCCTGAGGACCATTCCTGCAGGATGTGTGGCAAACTCTTTGGCATAATGGGGGAAATAAGCCATTTCATCAGTTGCACCCTCTTCCACATCTTGAGGTGGAGGACTAAAAATATGTGGAAGGTAAGGTACATTATCTTCTGCATTTTGTGCAAGTGGATCAGATGCTGCCAACATTGGAGATGCAGTTTATTGTTGGCATCAGCAATAAGCAGAATGGCTGATATGTTGATGCAGCCCAGTTTCTGTTGGAAATCCACAACCATAGTCAGCACAAGAATGGATTCCTTGTGATTTGGGGGCAAGGCACAGCATATAGGTTGACAAACAACAGGTACCATTTTTTTTTTAGTTGTACCATTCCTTTATGGATAATTCATTGCAGCAATGCCACTGACTGAACCCAATTGACCCTTACAGTCACCCTGGTATATAATCCTGCCTTGGATGCATGGTTTGACTCTGTTTTTCCCATCTTTTTTCACATTTCTTAACCAATTTTCACTTCTACTTACTTTTGTGCTACATGTCTAACTTAGATTTAGTCTTCCAGCTTGCAGAAGGTCCTCACAGTCATGTGCACTGCCCAAGTGAAAAGGTGCAAGCCATGTTAGGTATGCAGTGCATAGCACTTTCAAGTTGTCTTACTAACATTTTTTTAAAACAAACAAGACCTGTCAGAAGAAAAATGCCTCAAAGCAGCATGCTCTTGCACAAGCCAAGTGGTGCAAGAAACTAGGGCTCAAGCGTTTACAAGCAAGCCAGGCAGCTGACCTCACCATTGTAGCCAGCAACATCAAGAAGTTGACTGTTGGTGCTGCCAAGGCACTGCCAGCAAGTGAGGTGGACTTATACAGAGCTTGGGCACTAGTACCGCTGGCTCTACCTGCCAACTATGTGGTATCTCTTTTCACATTCCTTGCATGTCATTGGTGACATCCACCCTCTAGTTCACATCCAGGTTGGTGCACAGCACTAATACCAACAACTCTCATGCCAGTCTCATGACCAAGTTGATGGTCCACAAAGGAAATGTGCTGCTGCCAGTGAGCACAAGTATGGCCAATTCCTCAAAGCCCAACATAAGTTTATTTGTTAATGACAAATACCACTAACTACTTTTTTGTGTGTAGGGCATTACTGCCAGTGTACTCCCTGCTACATGCACCTGAGTCCCTACAACTGCACAGTTGGCCACAGTAGAGAAGCTAAAACATGCAAGGCCTGACCTTGCCAGGCCTCATAGTTCCCAGTAAGGTTCCCTGCACTTGTGGTCACCTTCATCATCCTAGTGTATTCATTTATAGGGACTTCACCAGGAACAACAAAACAAGTGCAACCACAGACCATCAAGTAATGCCCATGACCAAAGAGTTTGGTCACCAAGGCAAGAGCATCTTTGTAACCTCTGATGAGAGCAAGCAGGAAGTACCCATGGATACTGAGACTATCTTACCTGCAAAGTGTGCATGCCTCACAAGCTCTCTGAGTGATGAGGATGATGGATGAAGTGGTTCTGTCCCCACAAAGTCAAATGACTTGTATGACAACCCTTCACTTCTGAGTCACAATTCAGAGGAGTTCATAGTGAGAATTGCTGGTTTGAAGGGCGGGCAACCCAAGGCCAGTGACCTTTACAAAGGCACACATGCAGTGGTTGCCTCTGCAATCCATTACTACTGTGCAATGATGCTCACTGATGGCCCTTTTCCTTCTGCAAGCAAAGAAACAAAGTGGGCAGTCAGTGCATGGAAATGTGCATGCGCTTAGCACAAACTCAAGAAACTTCCAACAACAGTCATCTTAAGGCTTGTAAGTGTCACATTTTGCCATCATGAAGTCACTGAAAATATGGTCTGTGTCGGATTACTGCAAGAACATCACACATTCAAAGTGAATTCAAGGCCATGGCACATAACATTGTTGAGGCCACCTATGGTTTCCACAGCAGGCAAAGTGACTCAGAAGAAATCCAAAGGAAGAACTGTGTACTCTTCACCAAGCTCAAAACAGGCTCAGCATTTATTTACTGCATACATGCTAACTTTATTCTCCACTTCATTACTAACTTGTCCTTGCTCATGAAGGAATGAGATACATCCATGGTAAAACACCAAGGGATGTATGCCAACCCTGCAATCCAGCAAACAATTGATGAAGTCTTATTCAAGAGCCACTCTGACAATGGCATCTTTTTGCAACACTACTACTTGCCATTCACTTGTCCTGGATTTGCACTCACATTAACAGCAATATGTCCCAATGACCATTATAGGATTTTTTTGAGATTGTATGTTCACCTTATAGATCAAATGTGCGCTCAATGAATGGAAGACAGGTACCCACCAGAAAATAACTTTCAGAGAGGAAGACTACAGTGTGGTCTATGACTGGCACATGGACTCACTTAGTACCTTCAACCAGGCAACTGCTCAGCATGGACTACTCCCAATGATTCTGAAGGGCATATTTAATGCTGGGTCATAAGTGACTGAATTGTACTGTGATGGCACTGATTGTTTTGTTTGCAGTGCACATGCCAGTGTTGCTAAGGTTGCACAGCTGGATGATCTGAAGGCAATCCTGGCCACTGCCTTTGAGGATGTGATTCATGAATACATATGTACTAGGTACCCTACTTATCTATTCAACAGCACCTCCTTGCCAGTAGGCAGCAGCTACCAGTAAGATGAATGAGCTTTATTTTTATTTTACTTACTTTAGTTCATTCTCTCTAATTTATGTAGTGGGCATCTTTGCCCTTTACTTAGTTTGACAGCCACCACTTAGGACACCCATGCATCATGATTGTTTCAATTGGTTCCACTGGCAGAGGATATCATAATATGGTCATGGTCTGGTGATGGGCATACATATTGTGCATGCAGTAGTTGGCAGTGGGTGATCAGATGGCAGTCAGCAGTGATGGCATGCAAAACCATGTGCACAGTGTGACAGTGCAGTGCAAATCACTGTGCAACCCACTGTGGTAGAGTAGTAGTGGTCATGATGGGCAGAGTTTTTTGGCTCTGTTCAAGTTGAAAGTTTTAGTCATGATTGCATAGTAGCACATGGCAGTGTAGACAATGATTAGATGTCTTTAATTGAATATCATCAGTGACTATGAAAATTGGCAGTATTGAAACAAAGGCACTGTTGTGTAAGTGGCATAGGCCACTTAGCATTCTAACAAACTGGTCACATGTCTGCCTGTGTGGAGATAACCTATCCAACACCAAAGCATCATGCCATTCATAGGATAAGCTGATCTTTCATCATTCCATTGATTTTATCCCCACAAACCTTATCCTTCAATATCTTACTGATATTTCACAGCTAACTGGTAACAATGTTTGGCAAGAGCTGAAATGTACATGCCAAATTGGTATACAGTTACCATTTTATTTTTATCTAGCTATATCTGTCCTTCCCCATTTTCCTGATGTAGGACCCATGAGAGGTGATAAAACCTAATTATATCATCACTAATTCAAGCTGGATTAAATGGGCTATGCTAGTGGTTGCTTTGTACTATACCCAGTAAGTTATAATGCTATGGAATGCTCCACCCCATTTTTACCACCCCAATGAAGTTTACTAGGGTACTTACTATGCAGCTTTGTTGTACTTTAATGAAATATGAAAATGTGCTAATGCTATGAGATACCACTGAATATTTTGTGGAAAAGTGATTTGCTGATGTTGCATGATCACTTGAAGCTGTGTTCCACAAGGACTCAAACAACTTGAAGGGCATCAAAGATATCATAGGTGATGCTGAGGGATGTCTTGATCCAATTAGGATGGCCATTAAGAAGTTTGAGTGTCTATCATTCATCCATCAGGATGGACATATGTATGATAAGGAATTTTTTCTGTGTGCAATACAAAGAGGAGGCAATACTAGTAGTATGTGACATGGCTGATGAGGATTGTAAAGAGGAGTAAGAAGCATCAGCAACATTTGAGCTCAGTTCATAAGGTGACATTCACTATGAGGGAGTCCATCTGGTCAATATCTCACAGGCAGATCAGATCCAGCATCCAATGAATGGACACAGCTCTAGTTGGGTCATGTGATTGCACAGCCCTCTGGTCACACAAGCATTAATTAGTTCAGTCTATTTTTTCCTTAGCCACTGTACAAAAGTTGACACTGGACTGGGCTATGTTTGTATGCAACATTGCCTTCATACTGACTGTCAGTGTTCCTGTACATACAGGTTTTCACCACAAAGGCAACAACCACTCCCAAGTCTTACAAATTTGAAATACATGATCATTGAAGTAACTATTGTTCAACTGGTTTGTCCTTAAAAATTAAGAGATCATACAATGATGCTATCTGGTTACCCTGGACGACACTAAGCAACGTGAAAAATGCATGAGGTAGTGGTGATTTACCTTTAGCTCCAGAACTTCTATCACATCCCGCAAGCGATCACGTACGACATGGCGCTTCACTGCTTGGGTAGCACAATCCAACGACTTATACTCCGCAGCCAGATTACTGTAAATCCTTGGATCGAGAAAGCGTCAGTATAAACATGACGAATGCACGGGCAAGACATACTCCCTGAAGTGAGTGAACTCGTCTTCGAGCTCGCCAATGACTCTTGCAAGCACTGTTTGAGGGGGAACATCGCTCGGGATCAACGTACCGCCATTTCGATCCAACCTCTCGAGAATCTCCTCGATAGCGTGCGTGCGTCCAAGAACAGGATCGCGTGGGCGGTCAGATTGGAGTCGCGGCTCGACACACTCAGAGAAACCTTCCCCTTTGTCCTCGAGGCGTTCGTTAGAGGGTGCATGATCTTCCCGGTGAACAGCATTGTCGTGAGAGTGGTGATGACCCTTGCACATTCGACATGAAGTTGCGTTATGGCGGGGCGCAGCAAAGAACAAATGTTCCATACGCTCTGAGCTGATTTTGGGAAACGGCGGATTGGACGCCACTTCACCGTTAAAATTCGCGTTCGGCTCCTTGACTCGTCGCCGCGGACGGGCATTGGTACGGCCTTTGACGGACACTGCCGATTCATCGCTCGGGCTCTCTTCCATGGGAAGCGGGATCGAGTACGAGCTTTGAACCGAGGAATTAGACGCGCGTTCGGAACGACGTTCATCCAGATCGTCCGATATTCGATCTACCTCGTCGTCATCGATAAACCGTCTAATGGATGGCACCGGTGATTCGACCACGGGCACGAGTGCGCGACGAAGAGCGACTGCTGGGATGTCCGCTACATTGTTGCCCTGTTCACTTACGGCCACTTCCCGTCCTTGACGTCGTTCGTTCAGACCTTCCTCAACGACCCCGCGCAAGACCTCGATTTCGCCAGCAAGCCTTTCAACTTCGGCTCTGAGATCGCTAATTTCTTGTGCCTTCTCCGTCAGTGAAAGCGCATCGGATTCTCGGAGGCGACGAAGTTCCTCGAGAAGCTGCTGTTGAGCCGCCAGGTCAGAAGTGACACGAGTAAGATGTGACCTCAATGTCGTAACGAGTGCTTCAAGGGCTAAGGTCACCGCGCATCAACAAGATATATGCCACATGAGCCAATTACCCTCACCTTTTTTCTCTTCAACGACTTCAAAATATTTGGATACATGAGTATCGGCATCCTTGCTCCTTCTCTCTTTCCCTTTGGCACGAGAAGTAGACGGCACAGCGGTCTGAGCAGCGCTACCATCTATCACATCCCCTAACTCTATAATTCGCGTGCGTTCTCTGACGACGTCACGTTTGCATTCCTCAAGCTCGTACTCGAGTTCTCTGACCCGGCGCCGTGCGATGCTGTTCTCCGTTTCCAAGTGATTTAACCTCGAGTGCAAGGCACTGAGTGATGCGATGAGACGACCTTTCCATCGTAAGATCAGTCTTCCGTCATCGAACACTAGTTGGGAGTTACCTTCGACCTCTTTAGAACTAGGACCACGGACGGTGTAATGTTCCAGGTTCGCCTTGGCCGGCGAGACGACAGCATTTGTAAGGCCGGTGACGTCTGGGAGATGCAAGCGGTCGCGACTGGACCTTTTCGATGTTCGGTTCTCACGGGCTGCGTCATCGCGTGGGTCCATAGTAACTCGATTGACTTCATCCTTGACCGCAGAACGCTGCGCGGCAGCGCGAATGGCAGCATCTTCTTCTTCTAGCGCTTGTCGTACGTCGCGAACAAGCCCTCGAGCCATTTTGGTGAATCGAGATCCTGAGGTAGAAGGTGTTGGCGGCTGGACGTTGACGTTGAGCTGAATGGCCGCGGGTTGGGAAGCATTTCTTCGTATTGGAGTTCCAGTGTCAAATGCGACGGTAGCCTTGCGTGCGCGAGGGGTCAGATTTCGCCGAGGAACACTGCCATCTGCGTATCGCTGCGACGACTCTGGCATCCCGTGCTGTGGCCCTCGAGACTGGCTGCCACGAGGACGTCTGGGCGAGAATCCGGTACGCTGTAATGTTTCAGATAACTTTGGACGGGAGATATCTTGCGACCTTTCTGCGTCTTCTGCCTCGGAACCTCTATGAC
>QFES01000437.1:0-18264 GCA_003316375.1 Tylopilus plumbeoviolaceoides
CTGAACGTGATCAAGCATAGTTCCATCCGCGCTTGTGACGGGCATGTTATCGCCGATGACTAGAGTACACGTGGCAGCAAGACTCGGCATGTGTTGACATGGTTGAACGTAGGCGACGTGAACAATATTCTTGAAGGCATCGCAGACCGCATAGATTCTCCGTGAGAGCTCAAATTCGTCTGCGGAGAGTCTGTCCAGCATCAGTTTCTTGACTCCTGCTGGCGGACAGAGGACTGAGAGAGGGGGACGATCCCAAGTAGAGGACTGCTTGGAGTAGATAGGACGAGCTGCGGTTGGAAGTGCGGCCAGACTGATGCATTTGTTCCTAAGAGGTCTGAGCAGACGATGAACTCGGGAAGTCGTGAGATGCTCGTTCATACGACTACCAGTTGTACTAGTTGAACTTGAAGAGTTTGTCTGATTACATAAGGCTAATCGACGTCAAGTTCTACTCTTCAAGTTGCCTCCAGCACGCCTGTATACTAGTCCACATTCCATCTATGTCGCCGCTGGACACGGACTAATAATGCCAGTGTCGTGCGAGGAGCTACAAGCTACCATGCCAGCCCCTCCCTCAACTGCCCCTGCCGTTTCCTCTCAAGCGCAGAATCCCGATCTTCGTTCCCGGTCGAGGCAGTCAAGCCTGAGCATCGTGGATATACCCAAGGCAACGAATTCGTTCCAAGAAGCAGTCGCTTCCGAATAAGTGCCAGTAAGGTGTTATCGACGTCTCTCTCATATTTGATCCCGGGCCCTTGCAGGATCATATTGCAGATGTATGGGCCATACTCAAAACATTCGATGCAGCAGCACCAGAAGCACCAGACAACTACAACGCTCTGGAACGCTTTATCCCGCAGCCAAATGATTTTGATCCACCTCTGGAAATGGACCAAGTAGAAATATAGCGGTTAGGTAGGGTTTTCATTCAGAGACGGTGGTTCCATTTTGCATGTCATGTCAGGTGTGATTGCTGATGCATCAAACCCGATAAGGGATTAGCATTTCAACCCTTGCAAAATACGGAGCCAGGATGGACGCATTCAGCGGTCTCCGTCTTTCTTCAAACGGACTTGATCTATGGTGGCACCTTAGAGGGACAGCAGACAGGGCAGCAGAAAGATTCGTGATTTCCGTATGGATTCAACGCTGCCGCGGCTTTTCGCCGATACGCTTGTCGCTGGGAGTACCCTGGGACCGAATCAGCAACAGCAAGCAGATCCCGATGCATCCGCTGCACTGACACCATGAGGTAAGCTGAAGTGATCATGGTGGCGTGTCTCATCATCTGTAATCGCTGATAGCACTGAAGTTCCCGACCTTGAGCTTCCGGTCACAAACTTACCATACCACAAGCTCGTGACGATACAGGGGACTAGAAGGAAAACTATCACTTCTCAATCATGATGTATAACTCTACTCTTTGCATGTGTTGTCATACATGTTAGACGAACATGTACATGTACGTGATTCACCGGTACCCAGTCTCCAAATTGAATACGACTGTGCTCTTGGTGGCATCGAAAGGTGACCATGACATGTACATGCTTCAAGCTTTCAAGCACCAAATTGCAGGTCCGAGCCACCACGTACAGCGCACCAAGGATCGCCATCTCAGCTGGACTGCCTGAGCCACTGGCAGATTTATTTCCTCTTGCCTTAAAATTCCTAGTGCCTACATATGCAAGTACACAATTACATGTGCAAAGAATGATGTGGTTGAATGAGAACAAAACACAAAAAGCTGCATGGAGTCAACCACCATCGCATAGACAAGTATTGCCCTCAAGGATCGCTGTCGCTCGTCCCGCTGTCGGTCTCATCATTTCCCCACACAGCAAACGCGCGGCGATGCTGGTGGCCGTCCTCCTTCGAGATTGTTCTAGGACGAGAGCGGCTTCTTCTGTCCGAAACATGGTCAGGTATCGTGGGTGTGTGGAGGTTGTCATCACCGTCTCGGTCCCGAGGGATGCGACTGCGGCCACTGCAGTACTGCTGTGCCGAGTGGAGGTCATCCCTGGCGCCTCGCTGGACACGGTCCATATTTGACAACGAGTCATCAGAGGAATCGGAGATGGTAGGAGAGGGCATTTCGGAGATGATTGTTGGGGGATGATGATCCGGGAGATGCGGCGGTAAACGGGTCGGGCCAGCGAAGCGTCCCGGAGTGTCAACGCCCGAACGCAATCCCGATTTCGACCGCGACCTCGCCCTCGCGGAACGAGAACGAGAACGAGACCATCTGGGGGTCAGGTGGTGTGCTAGGGCGGCGGCAGCCGCCACTTCGAGTTCAGTGTCAGTTTGCGATGCTACCTCCCGTGCTTTGGCGGCACTGATCGCGAATTCTGCTGCAGTCTGCTCGTTCTGGATGTGGTTCGTGACATTTCGTTCGCTATTCGTAGCCTCACCCGAGGAGTCATCAATGTCAAACTTGTCCTCATCTTCCGCCACTTCCTCATCACTCTCCTCCACTTCTTCTTCAACAGTATCGGAGCGAAGTGAGCTGTCCGCATTGGAACTCACAGCCCCCTTCCGCGCACGAGTCGTCTTTGTTGGTCCTTCCTCCACAACGACAAAAGATTTTTGTCTTTGGCGTTCGTTCCACTTCAAAGTACGAGAAATCGAATGGAACCAGTCCGTGGACTGCTTGTCCGCGCATACTGTAGGAAATGGGTATTTTGAAGCGCTGATCTTAATATGGTCACCCTCTGTTTCCGAAGCTTAGCATGAGGTCAAGTGATGCCATGAATAGAGCTGCTTACGCTTAAGTTCTACCCGCCCGCGGCCATCGAACGAAGCCCATGCTGTACTGCGAGAATTATATGGAACACAGATTCTGAGTTCCATGCTGTCAGGAAGGAGCATGGGACGGAAGGAGAGGGTGTGTGGGCAAATGGGGCTGATGAGAATGGCTGGGATCTCTGGGTGGACAAGGGAACCACCAGCGGAGAGCTTTTTTACGATTAGTATCTTTGAATGTAGCGAACGTCAAAGTGGTCTCACCGAATAGGCAGTCGACCCTGTAGGTGTGGCTACGCAAAGCCCATCTGCTTGAACGGTTGTCATGTGATGTTCATCACCTGTGCAGCTGTAAGTCAAGATGAGATTCGGAAGAAGACTCTGCACACAAACCGAAAAGTTCAAGCAAGCTGACGTAGGGGCTTGGTCCTCTGTCCACGACCAGGTCATTTAAGACTTCGAACGTCTCCGCGGGGCGAGTGGTGAAACACATGATTTCCTTATCCCTGGGGTATTTTCCACCGTCGGGCAGAACACCTCCCGACCAACCACCCTCGAGTGCTTCCCAGCCACCCTTCTTGAGGTCTTTCATCATGATCTCGCCGGTTTCACCCTTCTTAACTGCCTTCCTGCACTTCCCTTTGTCGAACACAGCACGATATACGGTGCAGGTGAATCGCATACGCAGGTTTACCCGGATACCTGCATCAATGGCGGAGTCCACGACTGCTTGATGATCCGCGAAGTCAAAGTTTGTAAGGAAACCAAGCGAGCCTAACGCAAACGGGAGGACAGGTGGGACAATGCGCTGGAACAACCACGACGTAAACAGCACAGTTCCATCACCCCCAAGCTGCGAATTTATTAGGATTGTGTAACCGGTTTCATATGAACACTCACAGTGATAACGAAGTCAAACAGGTGCGGACTACGAGTGCACATCTCGCTGGTCCAAAAGCGCAGCTGCCCCTCCTGTTGCACTTGGGAGTCGTCTTGAGACGTGAATGATGACATGGACGACAGTGAATTACTACTGGATGACCTCCTGCTGGGAAGTGGATCAAATAGCTCGGGATGGTCACGTTTGATGCCGGCAGCATCAAACCGCCTGGACTGTCGTAGCTGGTTATCTACATAACTGCACATGTATAAGGACATGACGAAAAGACTATCCGTGGGTGCGGCTCACACGATAAGGCCACGGTGGCCATGATGAGGTTTGAGCATGAGGTAAAGCGCAAGCTCGCGGGTCAACTTGATCAGCCTGTTATCCCGAGCCTTGGTGACGATGAGGACGCTTTGGATGTTTGCGCGTATCCGGGCACGGCCTGTACGGAGATGAGCATCGAGCACCAACATCGAGGCCAAAAGCGACTCGCCCAGTTGCTTGCTCATTTCTCGGACACCAACGGCAGTCTCCGCAAGTTGCCTCGTCAGGCTGCGACTGTTGAGATCGTCGTCCTCGCTACTTGGCAGGATGTGGTTGACGTCGTCTTGGCATGGAAATTCGACAGGCGTAGAACCCAGTTGGCCGTCCCGATGCCGTGGTCGCTGCGGTTGCTGGAGGGATTTGGCCACACCGACGTCGGTGCCAAGGACTTCAGTCTCCTTTGCATGCAGCCAGTCCTGAAGAGAAGCGCCCTTGTTGAGATGAGAGTGGACGAAGCAAGGCGATCTGCCGGGGCGATAGTGAGAGGAGGAGTCCATGGGTATCGAGTTGAAGCTGGAGGGAGAGCTGGATATGGAGACAGGTGTAACGCTGCTGTCACTGCCATACTGATGCGTAATAGTGTCGGCTATTATCGGTGATATGGCTTTGGTATCCGGTGTGACCTTATTACCAACCAGGTAGGCCGGCGACTGTTGCTCGACTACGACGCCGTGGTTCCAGGTAATGTTCGTCTGCAACGCTGGTAGAGCCGACATGACTGACCGCTTGCTACCTCGCCTTGACAGCGACGGTCGGATGATCCTTTCTGAGCTCATGTCTCCCCAGTCAGAGTCCGACGCGAACGAGTTCGTTCGGGACACAGTCGGTGAGGTGGGCGGAGTAATGAATATCTCCAAATCATCCTCCAGCGTGGACATGGCTCACGTTTCTTGTCCCTGATAGGCTGGCGCGAGCGGAGGGGTGGCTTCCGAGAACGATTAGTGGATCGGACCAGACGGCAGTCCTTTTAACACGTTTCCCTGCCTTGGGTGGGTCTCCAGCTTTATACTCGACTTTCCCAACAGTCACCCAGGCGACACGGGAGTGGCTTTTGAATGTAAGCCTGTACATGTAAATTCTATCTTGTTAGTGACGTGCATCAATCGGACACGGTATCCAGGCCTCGCGTTTTCTCACCACGATCATACCGCCCTCCTTCACGGCATCTCATGGGCCGCTTCTCACGGCTGGGGATGCACTAGTATCTACACGATCCCGCGCTTCTCACACGGTCAACTTCAGAGGACCTGTTCACGCAGCGTCATGGTTCCATTCCCTGCAGGTGACAAGCCCTTCCGGGACGTATTCGACACTGTTGAATAACCACAGCGCCGCTTCTTCGATCATAGGTGGTGAGTAGATTACGCTCGATGATCTCATAGCCCCGTATCTCAGCACACCCTCAGCCCAACACCCTTGACAAAGGGTCCGTCATTTTTACTGCGTACAGTCGATGCAGTGGCCCACAGGGACGCGGGCGGCCCAGATTTCCCTGTCACGTAACCTTTATATACATCCGGAACTGGAATGCGATGCCCATCATCAGGGCTCATGCTATGCATACTCCTGATGGGGAAAGGAGTGGCACCGAAGCTTGCTGAGTGTTTGCGCCGCCGCGGTGTGGTCGTATTCACACATATTGATGTTCGCTTCCAGTTCCATACGAAATGTGACGAGGTGGGCGGCTGGTAAGCGGCTCAGCGTATCTTGATCAATCAAATTCAGGTTCACTCCTCGAACCAGATACATTGTCAGCTAGCTAAGGCTTCTGAGCTGGTGAACACTCACGCTTTTATTATGATCCTTTCTCCTTTTGCATCCATGTGCTATTTACGACGCAAGTCAGTGTCGTACTCTCTTGACAGTTGTGTGACAAGTACAGACGCGCCGCCGAGTGCTGTACTTCCTTTGCGTGCCATCCCCTATCTGCAACGATAACCCTTTCCCGCTCAAAAGAAGACTGTATCACGCAATACGAATCTCTCCAGTTCCCTATAGTCTGGTCTATCCTTTGCGACTGCCCAAAGCCACATATCCAATCCTGGGAGCGTTATATCCTTGATCCACTGATGGCCATCTGGCAAGCTAGCTTCGTCCACTTGACGTGCATATTCGACGATTTTTTCGCATGCATCCACAGCAGCGGCGCGCAAAATATACGCCTGGTCCGAAGTGAGCACGGGTCCTTCTTTAGGTGGTGACTTGGTGCCTGGAGCCACAACAGTATTTCCCGGCGTGTCCTTGGGAACCGAGAGGAGCGAGTTAACATTAGTATCGCTCGCGGCGTCAGGGAAAATACTTTGTAATGCAGGATCCTTTGCCCGAGAAAGGTCCAGCACTCCCAGATGAATAAGTAGGGAAGGGAGGACGTTGTCTGTAAATACCGGTGCATTCATGGTGTTCGGTAGCGGGAATGGCGGTGGGGAAGAAGACCCAAAGCGCAGCGTTACGCCGTGGATAAGAAAGAGTGCCTTCTTGAAACAATATACGGCTGTTTCCAGACGAACCATGAGCACACTCCCAGCGACCAAGGTATAATGACTGACGTATTCCGTCTACGACTGCCATGTCTCTAAAGGCAGGAAAAGCACACACGAGCTGCAAAAATGCAGTTGGTCTTGACTAATCCAGGATGAAATGTCAATGCACGAGCGACTCACGTCTTTGAGAATGTCATCCACAGTCGCATCTCTCCCGCCAGAGCGTTTCGATGTCAGGCTTCGCAAGACAAATGACCCCAGGTCTGGGACCCCCGATTGCTCCAGTATTTCGCCGGTCTCGTTCAACGTGGAGTTGATCAGTTTGACTAGATCGTATATGCGTCCGCCGAGCTCCCCAACGGTGACGCCGGGTAACGTTTCATGAGATCGCTCCACGTATATCTTGACGGACATGAGTTCTGCGATCCGCTGCGGTGTCACTGTTCTCATGCCCTTGGCCGAGAGCAAGTCACCTTGACCGGTGGCCGAGGACAAGTACATGCTGAACGCGAGCGCTCTCATGTTGTCCCATGCACCGCGGCCAGTTTGTTCGTAGAGGGGGACACGATAGCCCGAGGCGAAATTGAGGAGGCAAAGTACGGAAAGGAAGTTCAATTCGGATACGACGGAAGGAAACTTGAGTGGGAAGTGAAGTCCGTGGTTGCTGGAAACACGCTTGAACGTATGGATGAATGAGGGAGAAAGCAATAGACGTTTGACAGCATCATCTGTCACCTGGAGTGAGGGACTTCGTTAGATGCTATGCTCTACGGAATTGGTAGGCTAAATCGCATTGCAGGGGCTGTGAAATCTGCCTGCGCCCGGAGCGGACCAACCTCCGAAAATGTGAAATGGAGATGTGATACGCTTGAAGGGGTGGCGAGTTTCATGGCAACATCAACTTGAATATCCACTCACCTGGATATTTTGAGCTTTCCGAAGCTCTTTGCATGACTCTCTGATCGCATTGACGTAGCTAGTAGGAAGTTGTGGTGTAGCAGTCATCCTAGGAACCTCGGCAATGTAGTGTCAAGGTTGGGTCAGGCCCGGGGCCAGACAACCGTTGGATAGATAAGATAAGCTGGATAGATCTTATCGCGACACGTGATCGTGGAAACATCTTTCGACCAGATACAGCTGCTGCCAACAGACTACACACCTACTAGCCATGAATTTCTGGTCCAAGTCTCTTAGAAACCCGAGAATCCTCGCAGTTTCGCGTCGTTTTCATTCGACCACGCCGTTCGCGAATGAAGGTTGTTCTATCCGCAAACCTCGCGACCGTCAAGCTGGAACTCACTTCCCGTTGAACGTTCAGGCATCCGAGAACAACTCCTCGCGGGAGTGAAGCAAGCTATGAAGGTATGCTCTACCCATGCTCTCATTCCGTCATCACGACTCGTCTTTGCCCGGCTCATAACCCGAGTAGAATAAAGACCAGATGTCATCTCTGACTTTGAGGGTATGTGCGTTTCGCGCAACTTCTCGTGTATCTTCAGGCATTTACGTCGCCGCACACAGTCCGTACTCGCCGAAGTGTACAACCTGGACAAGTCTTCTGGTTCCCAGATTTCGTCTTCTGCGGTTATTGGTGTTCTGCGCAAAGCAGTCCTTCGACGTGTTTGTTTTGCTCAGTCTTTTGTGGAGATAGTGTTCACATCAAGCCTACAGACTGAGTCCGCTTCCCAGTTCCTGAAAGGCGAGCGACCAGACCTTTCAGAAAAGGAAACCCGAGAAGCAGATATTATTTCTGCATTCTTACCACCTCTGCTCTCAGAAGCGGAGATAGACAAGGTACTCAAAGAGGTTGTTTCAAGCTGTCCACGAGACGGCAATCCGAAAAAGGCTCTTGGATTGATATTCAAATCGTTCTATTCCAAGGTTGACAAAACGAACGTGGATCCAGACTTGGTGAAAAGTAGAGCTGAGGCACTGTTATATCTTTGAACCCAACAGATATCGCGTTGGTATTCGGACATACCCATGTTTCATGAGATTGCTACAGAAATCCTATAGAATTTAAATTCCCCGTTCCTCTGACGACTCTCCAGGATACGGGCTAGCCGATGCTTCAGGTTTGGGAGGTATAGAATCGAGTGACTGAGAGCCCGTATCTGCTAACGTTTAGCAATGTATGTGATTGCAAGGTACAAAAAACGCACGTTGAGGATCGCTTGACGTGACATTCGGAGGCGATTGTTGGGAAGTTGTAGGCGAAGGTGGGGGGAGAACGCTTTTCACCCGGACAAGGCCTTCCACGCATCGGTTGATGGTATCGGACACGTCTTGCAGGATTCGTATGCGTTCGTCAATCGCTTCTCTCGTGTTTCGATCCAAGAGCGATAACTGGGCATCTGTCACGTGATTACGATCCCAGTCGGATGAGGTGGTTTGACAGTCAGCAGGGTTCAATAAGCCGGAGTTAGGCGCTTGCGCAGGCGAAGGTGCAGGAGAGGGTATATTCAGATCAGGTACCGCTGGCACAGATGTATTGCACGAACTCTCCGCCACTTGGCGAATATCCAGCGGTATGAGAGACGGCACTTGCCATGTGGACCTCTCATTACTGGTCGAGGCGATCTCGGAACGAGACGACGAGCTAGTGGCAGTAGAATGTCCCCCAAAACGTCTCAAGGCTGCTTGAGCGGCGGCTTCGGCTGGTGTTTGTGAGGCATCTCGAGATTGTGCTTGTGATGTGGATACTTGGTGGCCACTTCCGCTGCTGGAAGGTTCCTGTCTGGCTATTGCACCTTTTTGATCTACGCATCGTTGATCAATTTCCCATGGTCGCCAATCTTGATTAGGTCCGACGAATCCAGTAAATGGCGGTACCGGCCGCAGGGACTGTGCTGATTGTAGTTGGCCGTGGGGTGGTTGACTCTGGTATTGGATGTTATACTGAATGACTACCCCTGGCGTCGGACCGGGAACCCAACCTTGGGTACCATTATTCTGGAGCCCTTGGACTTGAGGTTGTTGGCCAGCAGCCGCCTGTGGTGGTTGCGCGACATTGAACGCAAATCTGCCCAATACCCGTGCAAGAGCGTCATTTTCTGCTTGTTGGTGAGCAGCAGCTTGGGGAGCACCGAGCAGGTTTGGAGGTTGGCGTACTCCAGCCTGCGGCTGCGGTCGCGCAGCTGGAGGTTGGCGCTGCTGATTCTGCGGAGCATTGTCAAGGACACTCTGACGGCTGGACAGTACCGAATCAACACTGGGTGACAAAAATGTATAACGAGTCTGCCTACCATGTCGGGCAGTTCTGCTGACGCTCAAGCCACGATCGCAGGCAATAGAAGTGAAAGATGTGACCACATGGTAGCTTCTTCGGAGACATGTTCGGCCCATCGGGAGAAGGCTGTGCCTCTGGTTGGGTCCCTCCAGGTCTTCCTTGATAATACATTTCCTCACGGCAAATGATACAAGTGCGATCCGTCATGGCTGACATTTCCTGCTCGGTAGCGTCGGGATATCGTTCGTCCATGTTTCGTGTTGCCGCGCGGTATCGGATCAATACGCGAAGCCTCGTAACAAACGAGCGTCCAGTGACGTAGATATCTCTGATAATGTTCAGTGGCAACCCGTAGAGAGCCACGATAAACGAGAAGAATAGCAGATAAGTGATGAGTTTGAGGAAGTCTGGTTTCATCAGCCGGAAATTGAGATAGAGCAAGTGTATTGGGAAAGGAATGACGTACCAGTCACCAGCTCAACGTAGAAGATCCACATGCTTTTGTTCTGCCAAGGAGGGGCATTTTCTCCACCTCTTTGTTGCGCGCGGCGTAAATCAACGACACAGATCAGGTACTTAGCTACTACATTCATAGCACTAGCCATGAGGATGGCGTACTGTTGGATTTATCGATAAGTAATTCGTTGCGAGATTGTTCATGCCTACTTCGTTCGCGAAAATCATCATTCCACCAACGCCATTCTTGGTTGTGCTGTCAACAGCAAATGCGAACATGAATATATCAATGAACCAAAGGACGGTGTACAAGGTGGTCATCCGGATATGAAACAATATTGGTGGCCCAGGATATGGGCGTTGATCCATCTGCCACAAAACGGTCGAATTGATTCAAATGAGAAAAGGCAAGTTACGTACCCATTCAATGCGGTCGGAGGCCAGCCAGTGGAAAGACTTGATTACAAGCAAGAACCCGAACGTGAGAAGGAATGGAATATCGAAATCATCTCGGAAAATAGTGAATGCGAGGAGGGATTCGGTCACAAAGAACCAGAGACGGTCATAGAGCCGCTGTAGCAAGCATCAGACACGTCGAGTTAAATGACTGGGCGGCATTCTAGCCCACCTCAATTTCTTGTGGCCGGAGAGAACCAAAGAATAGGCGACATGCACATTGAGCAAGTAGCAGTGCCACCAAGAGCCCAAAGTTGGCGAGGATCTAGCAGAGGTTGAGGTGAAGTGTGCTGTACGTAGCGAGGTGAAGACCGACCAAAACACTCCGGTTACTCTTGGAGAGATGAATGGCAAGAGAGTAGAAGTTGCTATATCTCCCGAGAGCACTGATGATTGTGGCAGAGACGGCGATGGAGGATACTGTGACATAGAGGAGGACTTTGTGCGAGCTTAGAGAGGCGAATAATCTGTTTTCTCTTGCCCGGAGTGCATCTGCGAATGGCATGGCGGCTTATTGGAACGTCGGGTGACTAGTAACAAGTCGACGTGTCCATTCACGGCTTTCCCACGCTCATGAGGCTCTCCTGTATCCACAGATTCAAAGAACCAAAGTTATGCGTGTCGAGCCGCCGACTGCACAAGTGTCGTGTAACTCGTCTCCCCGTTTCAATAGTCTCCGCACGCCAGTTATTGCAAGCGTGCAACATGTTCTCCTCCATAATACGAGGTCAGCGTCGGCGGTATGTGGCATGCATGCTGAGGACCGTCTTGTGCGTATAAAGTTTTATTAATCATTTATCCATCACGGAGACTTGAGCGAGTGAAAGGTTTATATGCCTTCCGCGCTCTGTTGGATCACGATGCCCAGCTTGCTCTTGGCACAGACTTTCCAGTCGAAGACATGAATCCACTTTTCGGTTTCTGTGCAACCACAACTTGAATGAGGTTATACCCTGAAGGCGCTTCTCCTAAGGGACCTTCTGATTGGTAAGTGATAGTCCGAATATCGAATGTGCTCGGGTTTCCTGAGCAAGGTCAGAGTCATATACGACTGTGTCTTATCTCTTCCTACAACCATGTCGTCTCATAACTGAATTGATTGGCGCGACCATTCATCCCGCATACGCATCATTTGCAAAGGAAGCACTCGGATCGGGCCCGGGAAAGCGCACCGACTTGGTCGTGCTCTCCCAATATATGACCCTGATAGTTCCTGTGAATTGAATCCTTGAAACGCGAGTACAGGCGAGTTTCCTCGACGTGAAACTCGTGTATGGCGACCTGTGAGGCCAAGTCTTCCGCTCAGTTGCCGGTTACTGTACCGCGACAAAACAGGATTTGAAGTCGTTGAACCTGAGGCCTGAATATTGAATCCTTGTAGTTGTTGTGATGATTTTGGGGCTTCGGCAATGGCCGCGCCTGCCAGTTACATAATCGGTGGTGGGCGCCACAAACGCGTTCGTTCTCCAGCCTGACGCGTCCTCGGCTCTAACTTTGCAACACACAGAACGAGGGGTAAACGCGTGTTTTTCATTCGCACAACTATAATGTCTTCGTTTCAGTCCCCTGTCGTCGGAGACAAGCGAAAACAACCGGAAGATCAAACCAGTCGGAAGAAACCCGCACTGAACAGTCCGAGTAGTCACAACACAGCTGAGCGTGCCAGTGCAAGCTCCAAGGAAGAATACTGGATGATTCAATGGTATGTTCGTTCCTGAAGTCATCATGAGCTTTATGCACGGTTTACTTCGTTAACAGGCGTACGCCTCAGTACAAGAAACACAAGACCTGGGACGGTGACGCAGTTCTCGTGCTGAACGGCGCCAAGGGGACCCTGTACGATCTAGAAGGCAAATTGTATATGGCCATTTTTTTACATTATACCACGCAACTAAATCTCGTCTTGCTCAGCATCGGTGCTGGCTCACTGAATACCCCCGGGGTACAAGAAGGTGGAGAGTACGTATTCGGCGGGAGGGAGATTGGGATCGACCATCCAATCTCAAGAGCAGAATACTTCTCTGGCAAATGTTTCGGGCGAGGTTCCAAAGCTACCTCAACCGCCACCCCTTCCAGGTCAACCGTGCAGAAGCAGTTTATCCCCTTGCAACCATCCACTCTTGCTACCCCTTACAAAACACCCACGAGGAAGATAGTGGACTTGCAACCCGTCAATTTGATCTCCGGACAGCCTTCCAGTACAACCGCTCAGGAACACCGAGGATCGAAGTCATATTGGACGGCAAATTGGTACGCATTTAAGCATATTTACTTGAGCGTATTTCCAGCCCCAACCTAGGCGCCGACCGCAGACTAGAAAACACAAGACATGGGATGGCGATGCGTTTGTCCAGCAGATCGGGAACCAGTTAACTGTGATTTCTGAGAAGGGTAAAATGTTTGGACCTCACTTTCCACGGATTCTACCAATAAGATGACACCGGGAACCACAGAATCGGACGTAAGGATTGGGACGGTCTCCCGCTCCAGAGCGGCTACCGATTTTACACCGGAAAGAAAGAGATTTCGCTGGACTCACCAATCTCTCTTTCGCAGCTGCCATCGATTATCGGTATCGAAGAGGAAACAAGTGAACCTGAGGATGTTAGTTGGGACAGGTCGTCGCCAATCGCTGCAGGCAACGCTCAACAGGATTATATATCGAAGAAGGAAAACATCCCCCAGGCGATAGTTCGCAAAAATTTTGTCCCGCCAGCATCTTTCTACGGTGAACTCCCGAAGAATCGACCCAATGGCCCTTTGTAAGTGTTTCGTAATGTCAAAGGATCGTTTTAACCCTACTTTTAGACACGACCCGGAGGCCGATGGCGCGGTGGTCATGAAGGTGCCGACTAAGGAACACGCAGAGAGGTTCAACAAAAAGTAACATGATTTTTACTTGGCTCTTTGATCAGAGCTGATGCATTAAAGTAGAGGCCTGCCTATCGTTCCAGTTGTCCTTGACCCTATCATTGCAAAGCATTTACGACCTCACCAGGTTGAAGGTAGTTTGTTTTTCTTTCGGGTTAGTTGTAACAACGATGCTGATTCTCAGGGATCTGTTTTTTGTACGAGTGTGTTATGGGTTTGCGGAAGCACGAAGGCCAGGGTTGCATCCTTGCTGACGAGATGTCAGTGGTATCCTGTTACTATGGCTCTTGTAAAGTATTGACTTCGATGACGTCAAGGGGTCTCGGGAAGACGTTGCAGGTAGGTGCTGTGCTCTTTTTCAGTTCTTAGTATATGACGAGAGATAGACCATCGCCCTGGTTTGGACCCTCCTCAGTAAGGCAGTTGCTCTCTCCTTTCCAAGTATCTGACAATAGTGCAGAACAAAACCCATATGGCGGTGGAGCCGGTGTTATTGGAAAGGCATTAATTGTTTGCCCAGTGTCACTCATTAGCGTGAGCTTACGGAGTAATTGCTGGTGACACAGACTTATTTCAGTATCAGAATTGGCGCGCCGAATTCCGCAAGTGGTGAGTGCGAGATGGGTACGACTACTCCTAGGCGAATACTTATGTAACCTAGGTTGGGTCGTGACCGTGTTGGTGTCCTGGCTGGTGACAAAGACAAATCCCAAATCAAGCAGTTCTTGAACTCGTACGTGATCTGTGCCTTAGTAGAGTCACTTTTATCCACACGTCTCGTATTTTCTAGACGAGCTCACCAGGTCCTCGTGATTGGCTATGAGAAATTGAGGAGCGTCATGTAGGTTGTAAGTAGTTGCCCAATACCTTGTATGCTAAGCCCTTCGGTAGCAATGACCTCGCATATTGCAAGTGAGTAGAATCCTCATTTTCTTTTCGAATCTGTTTGAAGCCTGCGCGATAAGTCCTCCGATTGGCCTAATAGTCTGCGATGAGGGTTTGTCAAATTGCCTGTCTAGGCTTCCTTTTGTGACCTAAGACCCCACAGGACACAGGTTAAAGTCCGCGAATAACAAAACGTCCACGATGTTCAAGGCACTTCGTACGCCAAGAAGAATAATCCTATCTGGAACTCCTATCCAGAATGACTTGAGCGAATTTCATGCAATGGTAGGTTTCTTTTGCAAAGGCCCATCTTTACGACTCTTGCGTATCGACACGAATTTATAGGCCGATTTTTGTAACCCTGGTTTGCTTGGTGAGTATTGGGACATACACCTACATTAATTTTTTGTTGATTAACCTTAACCCAGACGACTACACTACATTTCGGCGGGTGTACGAGGTTCCCATTTTGAAGAGCAGGGCTCCTGATAGGACTGCAAAAGAACTCGAGGTTGGGGAGGCACGTTCGGCTCAGGTTTGTTCCCTGCTATATGTTTTCGGACCGGTTTCATGTGAGAGAAACAGTTGTCTTCGGTCGCAAAGAGTTTTGTGCTGCGACGCGAGGCAACACTCCTGAAGAACTATTTGCCACCCAAATGTGGGTCCTCTTCGATCTAATATCACGTTCTGTTAAAATAGGTCGTTCGCAGACGAGTATGTCGTGTTTGTGACTCCATCGAAGTTGCAGCTCTCCATGTTTGCCACAATACTCAAGCCAGAGAAGTTGGACACCCTAATTGAGGGCTCGACTGCCGAGTCTCTTGCTCTTATTGGAACACTAACCAAAGTCAGCAACAGCCCGGTCCTACTAAAAGCCCAACTCGACAAAGCCAGAATGTCCAAAGAGGAGCACAAGATACGTTCTGGCATCACGGAGGCGGTTAGACTTCTTCCAGAGCGGGCTCAAATTGAAGATTTTTCTCTAAGCGGTATGTGTGCCATTAACTTGCGCGATATAGGTGATGACATGCATTGAAGGCAAACTGACTGCGCTGGCAAGTCTTCTTAAAGCACTGCGGCAGGTATGTTAGATTGAGTAATGAATGTTTATCCGGAAGCTAAGCAGCAAGCAGTACACGGAAGAGAAATGTATACTGGTATCTCACTATACATCTACTCTCAACATCCTTGAAGCTTTTTGCAAGAAGCAGTCTTATTCTTACTTGCGCTTAGACGGGTGTGTACCAAAAGGTTTCCTGTTGAAACCTCATCACACGTGATATTAGGCAGACACCAGCTGCCAAAAGACAGGAGTACGTTAATGCCTTCAACAAGTCTTCGCAACAAAGCCATTGTCTGTTTCCTTTTCAACATGCATTTTATCTCCTGACGTCATTACAGTTCTGTTCCTGTTGAGTTCCAAGGCAGGTGGTGTTGGACTGAATCTCATTGGTGCTTCACGCCTGTGCCTCATTGATTCTGATTGGAACCCAAGGTGTGCTGGCTTTTCGAAGCATTTGATGATCTCTCATTTTTTCTAGCCATGACCTGCAGTCCATGGCACGAATACATCGGTCAGTTGATTACAACCTTAATTTTTTCTGACACTCATTCGGTCATAGTGATGGCCAAAAACGACCGGTTTTCATATATCGATTCTTAACGGCTGGGACTATTGATGGCGAGTACGCACATCCCTTCCACCTAGAAATGCTCATTGTTTGTTGTGCAGAGAAAATCTTCCAGCGACAGGTCACCAAGATCGGGCTGAGCAATTGTCAGTAGCCTCGTCCGATCTGATTTTGCGTTTACTGATCCTTGCCTATCCAGCCTTGATGGGAAATGTAAGATAATTAGGCTTGGGCATCATGCATATTAAATCTTCCCTCAGGGGACTGCCGGATCCAAAGCAGATTCATTCACACGAAGAGATGTGGGTCACGCTCTGATCAAGTTGAAATGTCGAATTCACTTTCACATTAGCTTCGCGACATCTTTCGAATTCAATCAGACACTCCGTGCAACACCCATGACCTTCTGGGCTGTGAATGTGGAGGTCTGGGAGCGTCAAGTGATCACACTATAGATAGGAATACCGATTTGGAGGGGGTAGATGATGACGACTGTTCTGAGCAAGGGTTTATGAGCGCATCTCAACTTGACCAAGTTCAGCTCGACAGGGCGGAAAAGGCGGTAACTCAACTCCATTTATGACTGTTGACAAGAACTCGCACTGACCCGATCTTCAGGAGCTTCGAAAGAAGAGGGTTGCACTTGCCGCGCTTGGGGAGTGGACCCATATCAATTGTTTGCGACAAGACACTCGACACGACGTTCATGACGAAATCCTGCGACGACTTCTTTACTTTGCAAATGACGACGATATGGAGCAAGTAGAGCCGGCAAAATTACAATCTAGAGTGGATTCGTTATTGGCCTCTGTTGACCTCGAGAACATCATGGCATTGGACGAGAAACAACACTCGTTGTCCGTACAGGATGTCCCAGATGGAACCGTCTCCTTTTTATTCGAGAAGATATCAACAACCAGTCTGGACAAAGTGGACAACAGCGAGGGTCGATAAGGTTGAAGCAGTGATGTTGATGCACAGCCAACCTTGTCAGCTTCATTAGAGTGTATTATTGGACTGCTTCATCATGCATGATCAACTGGCTTTATAGGTATTATACAGAGGGATGACTAGTTATACATAGTGATACAACATCGTAACTTGATGGACGTCATGCATGTGTATTGCTTCGGCGGCCGCGCAGCACCCTGAAGACGTGCGGACGCATTTGCGATCTCGCGAGAACCATGTCTTCGTCAACTGACGTGATTTTCAACAGGAGTGCCGTTATCTCTTCTTCCCTGAGCCCATATTCGCGCAGCTTTTGCCACCTGACTTTGACGGAGTCGTAGCGAGGGTGAAGACCCACCAAGTCCAGCAACTTTTGGAACAGCTCCCCCACCCAACTGACCTTCTCCTGCATGAAACCTTCTTCGCGACTATGGGTAAGAAGGAGGTCATGGACCGCCTGTCTAGAGGCATGATATCGGTCGTTAAACCTTCGCTGTGTGGTGGTGCAAGCGTGACCGACGGTGTGAATGCCGTATTCTGAGAAGTGGGATCCGTTGTATGTCCACCACTCCTCCATGTTCTCTTCCTGCTCGAGGTGCGTGATGACGAGGGCAATGGGAACCTTCTTCTGGCAGAGGAAGTCATGAAAAAGCGTGTAATTCTGTTGCATGCTAGCAGTAATCCTTCCCCTGCGTATACAAAACACCAGCAAGTTGACACCCCCGGTGTCGGTCAACCACCGGATGAGCCGGTACGCCTTGTTGATGGCATTGATGAGGCAATCGGGGTCTTCGAGAACCTGGGGCTCGTTCAAGCCGACGGTGTCGTATATGCGAAAATCCCGTCCCTGGATCGTGACGTCGTAGGGTCTGGCGTCGAGAGTGCAAGTTGAGGCACTAGATGAGGTCCTCGCTACGTCATCATCTAGAATGAGGTTGACAAGCGAGCTTTTCCCAGCCCCCGTTTCTCCGAAGAGCACAACGTTGGATCGGCGCTGGATCGGCCGAGACTGGCTAGGCAGTGGCAAGAGTTGGATCTGAGAGACGACAGAAGAGGTACATTTAGTTTCCGAGTCGTCACAAGGTTGTCAACGAGTTCTGACCTTGCTCTCCTTCAATAAAGGGCCTTCCTCATGCCCAGCTCGCGAGCGTTCAGAGGGCATAGTGGCGTGCCTTATCAAGGACATCTTAGAACAGGATGAAAGGGGTATAACGCGAACACGATGTTGAAAGGGAGTCCTAGAAGGCAAAGGCGAAAGTAGCAGGGGGGGAGCTACAGCAGAGTGGGCTGAATGAGTTTGACGTCCAATTTGGATGAAATGTCTGCCTTGGTCACCAAGATAACGCAGGCATGCCG
>QFES01000439.1:0-11179 GCA_003316375.1 Tylopilus plumbeoviolaceoides
TGACAACATCCTGGGCCAGCGACCAAACGAGCGCGATTTGGGCCATGCTCGCGCCTTTCTTCTTGGCAACCTCCTCGAGGCTGTTTGGGACGTCAAAATGCCATTGATTTGACACAATCATATCAATGCAACTCACCGGTTAATGATGTCCTTGTCGGACTCGTTTTGAATGTATGAGTTGATGGCCCTATTAGATGATGCTCAGGTTCCACCATGATCCAATCAGGACAAGCGCTCACAGATCCGTCTTTCCACGGATAGTTTGTTCACCAAGAGGACGGGTGAGCAACCCCCTCGCAAGTGGAGACCACGGAATGCAACCAACACCGAACATCTGCCAACCAATGAGACAGCACGCAATGTTGTTCGTTACTTCGTCCTACCTTCAAAGTGGGGAACATCTCTCGTTCCTCTTCGCGGTAAATGAGACTATGATGATTCTGCATAGAAATAAAAGGTGTCAAGCGGTTGGCAAGGGCATAATCTGTGTTCTACGTTAGAGTAAGGTCATTTCGGACTTGATAGGCAGGTGTACTTTGCATCGCCTGGACTGGGATGTCATGTCAGTACACGATTAACTCTCCGAAGAAGCAGACTTGCACTGGTATGCCCAGCAGGAAGACATTCCGAGGTAACGAACATATCCAGCTTGAACCACATCGTGCAAAGCTTGCATCTAGCTGCTGTGTGAGATTGATGCCTGACACCAGTCGAAAAACCCTCACCGTCTCTTCAATAGGGGTCTCCTTGTCAAAACGATGGCCTACAATCGCTCACTCAAATCAGCCGATATACCAGTAGAAACAAGAGCATACACTGGAGGACGTCCACGTAGTCGAGCTGAAGGCGCTCCAAACTGTGCTTGATGGATTGGAAGATGTGCTAAAAACCCAACGAGACATGAAACAACGTCGATCGCACTCGCCAACATCACAATCACCTTGCGACTCAACCCGCGTTGGTTGACGTATCCGAGCTGGTCAGGGTTGGTTTGGGACCTAAACAGCTTCTCGCGCGGAGTACGACCGACGACGTTGTAGACCTAGAAAAAACCGACAATGACGAACGTCTCGCGTCGACGCCTCGGCAGACGCATACATACCTTGGTCATGATCACGATCTCGTCGCGAGGGAGATTGAGCTTCTTGATAGCCTTGCCCAGGATCACTTCTGATTCGCCGTTCGAATACATCTATGAAACACCTTTAGCACTGTTTCTGCAGTGAAGGTACCGTCGAGACATACGTCGGCGGTGTCAAAGGTGTTGATTCCCGCGTCATACCTAGCCTCCGGGTGAGCAGTGAGACCGACGCCTTGTCTGTAGCCTGAACTTACGCAACCTTGATGTGCTTGATGGCTTCCTCCTCGCCGAGGACCCAGTCTTGCCATTCACTCGTACCTAGACGTGTCGGAACAAGCGAAAAACGAGCCACACCGCTCCTCACTCACCATACTGCATAGTTCCCAAGATGATCTTGGAGACCTTCAAACCCGAATTGCCTAGTCGAACTGCAGGACACGTGAGCACTTGATGTCATGCAAAAGTGAAGAGACAGACCGTAGGGCATAGATTTTTGAGCGGTAGCCATGTCTGCTAGTAGAGATGCGAGTGAATGGGCAAAGGAAAGCAAAGGGGAGCTCTGCGGCCCATGTCTGAATTTAAATCCATGCGTGTTCGTGTCATGTGAGTTGGGCGAATTCACGGAACACAGGGGTATAATTATCTTATCGAGCCGAGAGCTCTTCCGCTCAAATTCGAGGACTTTCTGCTTGGCTCAGTGTCAAATTAATAGCTACCATCGCCCGGGCACTGAGACAGCCTTGGGATAGTGAAGACATTCGTCTTTAGGTGAATATCGAGCCCCTCCAACGCACAAGCGCTCATGGCTCCTCGGTCCGGGGATTATAAATAGCATAAGCGATGATGGGAACCCCGACTCGTCCAGCAAAATTGGCCGGAGTCCGAGAGCAGACGTCTTGACATTTTTCTTTTCTTGCCTCGAAATACACAGCAACGACACGCCCAAAGCAAACACCTACCGTATCACTCTCTAAGCTTAAGCCTCCGCCTCGGTCACGTCCATCACACCCGTGTCGGCCACGTGTTTCGATGCCTGCTCGGTGGAGCGGCCCGAGTCCTCCGACAGCTCGTCCTGGCAGTCAGTGCCTTTTCCGACCACGGCCTCCTCCTCCACGGACGCACCCGACTGGAACGATTCAACGAGCGAGCTCACAGTCGTCAGCGCCATATCCAGCACGGCGTCGACACGTTTTTTTAGCCCTTCGTTCGAACTGGTGACGACCTAGCGGCAGATTAGCACAATACCTGCATCACGCTGAAAGGCGTACCAAAGAGACGAGATTGATGTGTGCGTCCGCATCGTCGACGCGGACAATCAATGCCGGGTCGCGGCTTGTATCTTCCCCCTGTTCGTTCCCTTGCTCGTCTTGGTCGATTTCCTCAGGCATGTGCAGTTCGACTTCCCCGAAATGCGCTTCGAAAAACCAAGCGAGGCGCTGTATTCGGGTGTACGACGACTCTACGCCGGCGTCAGCATGAGGATGTTGGTGTGAGCACGCCTGAGTCGTCACTAGGTCGATATCGTCAGCGACGGACGCGGGGCAACATATTGGACACGTACGCTTCACAGAGGCCGGACTCTTGTCGATCCCCGTGATCAACGCAAGCGTGGAATCGGCGATTATATCGTTACTCGCACCCGAATCCCACTCCAGCGTCAACTCGTGCTCACCCGTGTGCTTCACGTCGACCACGCCCATGACCTGGCACCTTTCAAAAGAGGAGCTATCCAAAATAAGAAAACTCACCCTCATCGTAAGGACTCCATCCTTGTCCTGGCCCTCTTCCACGCTGCCATACATACCCTCTAAGTGCCACCGTACCAAATCCCAACCGACACCAAGTACGACCCTCTGCCTTTGTGTCAAGATCGTCGTCGACAGTCCAGCAAAATCGCGCAGATCACGAGGATCAAGGAGTGTATAGGAATAGTCTTTGGACACGAGGAGACCAGAGACGATGTCTCCTTCCTGCGGCGCCTTGGAGGCGAGCGTACCGATGGCCTGTGTCGAATACGTCATCAAACGAGGTAGAAACTGTCCGTCAAGACTTACTTTAGCAACGCGCTCCCCGCGGAACGAGAGTTCGAGCGTCTCTAGGTTTCGTGGAGTATGGATTTTGACGTCTTCCTCACGGTCCTTGAACCGAGTCGTCATGGCGGCGCGCAGACGTCCCATTGCAGTCTGTTCTCCGTGAACGAGGACCTAAGGATTCCCAAAAGCGTTCGCTCAATCGATGCCTCGCATGACTGGAATTACCACTCACTACATGCTGCGCCTTGACTTGCTCGATGAAATCCGAGTTTTGCGAGTAATCGACGTGGGCGCTGAAGGAGATGTAATCCACGGAGATTTTACGCGGGATCGAGTGTCCCTTCAAGGAGATGATCTCTTCCGGTTCCGTCATGATGTCCTGTTCGGTTTCGAATCAATAAGAAGTCGAGGCCATTCAGACATGAATATGGAAAGCAACGTGTCGTTTCGACGATACGATGCACAATAAACGAGCAAGACACTAAAGGACAATTTCATTCCAATGACCACTCACCCGAGCGAGTGTACCCTCGATGGAGTACCCGGTAATGATGAGCCCGTTTCTCGGATCGGGAGCCCATAGTTCGAGTAGCTCGCGACTGGGTCCTGTTTGCAGAAAACCAGGGCTAGCGAGCACGACACACGGAGGCCCCTCAGCTATTTTTCGTTCCCATCCCCGGGGCTGAGGAAGATTGGAGATATGTCTGCAAACGATGTAGCGCGTAGCAATGATTCACAAAACGACGACCCTCACTTGAAAACGAACGGATTGTCTCGTTTCGCAAACCTCGATCGGATATTGGCGTTCATCGTGTGTATATACGTTTGATACACCGCCATACATTTTCTGGCGAGGCTGGACGCGTAGTATATCGGGACGTTGTGCAGGTCAGGATGCTTTTTCCAGTATTCGTCCAGAATGAGCAACAGCTCTTGTGCCCTACCTAGAGCGAATGCGGGTAACAACACATGCCCTCCACGTCGGATGATGGCATGGACCAAGCTCGTGAACCGCAGCTCCTTTTCTTCTCTGCCTTCCAGACTTTGCACGCCGTAGGTGCTCTCGACGATGAGTACGTCCGGTCTAACGGGAGGAATTTCCGCTTTGACAAGGTGGCGATCCTCTTCGCGAGAATAATCGCCGGTGTAGAGAACTTTCAGACCTGCAATGTCGATCAAGTACATGCAAGCGCCGAGCACATGTCCCGCATGATACGGCGTAAAGGACACACCCGGACACGGCGTAATGAACTGATGCGCCGAGACCGGGATGATGGACGAGAGTGACATGGACAACTCCAACGGCGTGAACAGGGCGTCGGACGACGACGAACTGGGGCGTTGGCCACTGAGCGAAGTTCGGCGACAAGCGACCGACACACGACGCACCTCATACGCACAAAGTCTTGCATCATGAACTTGTGTACAGCCTTGGTCGGATGGGTCATGTACACCTTGCCTTTGCCGTCCTTGAAGTTGGTCTGCGGGAGCGTCAACGCCGTGTACGACACACTGGCCCGTCCAGACCGACCTTTTCCATAATGTACGTCAACGCCGCGGCATGGTCGAGATGGAAACTGCAGAATGGTCACTCGTGAGCGGTGTGGCTCGGACTGAGAACGCGGGACGTACTGTGTGATCAAAATGGCGTCCACGGTGCTCCAGTCGAGCTCATCGACAAACGGGAGGGACGCCATGCCGCTGTAGGCAGGATGCACGCCTGCATCGCAGACAATGGTCTTGCCTCTGTACTGGAGTACGCAGCAAGAGCGACCGACCTCTTGACCAGCCCCGAGCAGCGTCACACTCAGAGTCGGCGTGTCTGCCATGGAGCTGAATCACGTTGCGTGTCGTGGCTGTTGTGTCGGTGTTGAAAAGTGCAAGTTGGTGACTGTCAAGTCGAGATGAGCATACTAAGATGAACGCGTTCACCGAGTGATCCACTGGCACCCGCTAGCTGATGTAAGCAGACACGCTCATCTCAACCACTGTAACATGGCAAGCAAAAAGCGCCCCGGCAAACAAAACGTGGCCATCAAGCAGGCCGCAAAGAAAAACTTGAGGCACCAGAAATGGTCCAAAGACAGATCCGAACGCGTCCGGGATGCTCTCAACCGCGATACGGACATGTTGTACAACGTGCGTCGGATATCTAGTACGCTTTCTGACTCGGATACAAATACTCGTATGTTAGGTCTTGGAGAAACCATCTACGGTGCCACCGACAACGCCCCGGGCAGATCCTGATGCCTTGTTGGCAGAGAGAATGCAGGGTCTTGGGAGATAGCAATATGCGCTGCCAATGACAGCTGTGAACGGCGACCACTGGCAGGGAGATTGAGCCATTCAAGTTGGATGATGGTCCAGAAGACAGCAAGGCAAAAAATGCGATAGGATATTTGCACCATCATGTCATTGAGAGCACGCTTGCACCAAGAATGGTGTCGCACCAGACACCTCGGTGCCTGCCTTAGCGTCTTATCGTGTAGAACTAGACTTGTCAGTTGCTACAGGGTATCTCTGAATTCCAGAGCGCTTGTCCAAAAAAAAAAAAAAGAATGGTGTCGCCCTCTCTCTAGTAATACTAACTACATGCTGTGATAGTAGACGTAATGTATGTGTGACCATGGGCTTACAACTGGACAAGGAGCTGCACGGGTATCTGGCCGGTGAGCCAGTTGGCCCAGTTCTCCTCGCGAGTTCAAACGAGCCCGGACCCCCATCGCGCCTTAGATATCTGCTTCGAGATGGCAGGCAACTCGATGATCGGCGTCTCAAATGACACAGGAATCCTTCAATTGAGCGGTGCTCAGGAAAACGTGCGGCTAAGCACAAATTCTAGAATGACACAGGAATCTGAAAGCTATGCTCGAAGGTTTATAAGACCCTGACTCGTTACCGAGCGCCCCAGTTTGCGACTTTCTATTCGGTTTATCTGCAGAGTCGGAATGACCTCTGGGCATGCTATCGCCACCTTGGTGGTATACCTCATCTCTGTGTTTTTCGTAATCCGTCCAGTTACCATAGTCGCACCCCGTCCTTTATCCCGGATACCAATCAATCTTACCACTGCACCGATCCTCGCCATTGCATTACTATGGGCCACGCAATGCCTTGACGAAGTAGTCATCCACGACGGAGTCGTAGGCGTGGCAGGTGTCAAACCCTACAACATCCTCATCCTATTCCTCTCTCGAGCTTACATGGTCATCACCATCGACATCACCGGTGTACTTGAAGCAGCAGCGACTTGGGTCATCAACAAGGGTGGTCACAATGGATGGAAACTCTATCTTTATTTCTACCTCATGCTCACCGTTCTCTCCATCCTCCTGGGCAATGATTCTGTCATCATTTCCGGGACTGCGTTCTTGGTCTGCTTCACAAAGATCTCGGGCCTTCATCCTTTAGCATGGATCATGGCTGGATTCGCCGCTGCGAACACGGCCAGCATGGTTTTGTTTGTAGGGAACGCAACAAATGTACGTATGCACTTTGGCACATCATCTACTTTGCGTTGAACAAGTTTGGTATGGGCAAGGTGGTCATATGTGAAGGCTTCAGTATCAACAATGCTGCCTTCACTGCATACACTCTCCTTCCCTTTCTCGTTTGTCATCTCTTCGGCTTCGTCTCACTGGCGTTCCAATATCGCCTGCAAGTCCCACGAAAACTTACTCGTATCATTATGCGGGACCCACGATCTCATCTTAAGGATCCCTTCGCCGCCCTGCTCGGCAGTTGCATGTTCGGCGCATTGGTCATCCTCAGTTTCGTTGTCAGCTTCTTCGGAATTGACGTCTGGGTGATCAGTCTTCCGTTCGCTGTCACTCAATTGATATTTGATCTCGCGTGGGATTACTACCGATATCGCCGCGGTATCTTGCACCATGGGCTTCCAATGGTTGACGAGAAGGAACTCGAAGATGTTCCAGTTCAAGACCAACAAAGTATGGGAACCCCACTTCGCTCCTCATCGTTGGATGAGGAACGACCAAAGTCTTTCCCTCATGAAGAAGCAGTCGTTTCCACAGTCCTGCCACAGTCCTCGTCCCTAGGCATAGTCACTGGGCGGCTTCACGAATATTTTCCAACCTTTTTCACTGCGCTGCCGAGATTGCCCTTTGCCCTCGTACCGTTTGCCCTCTCCCAATTTATCCTCGTCGAAGCACTCGATCATCAAGGGTGGGTGGAGGTCTTTACCAACTGGCTCGTACGCGCATCGCATGGTAACCTCCATGCTACTATCTGGTTGACCGGCATCATCGGCATCCTCCTGTGCAACCGCTCGGGTACCAACATCTGCGCCACTATTCTCCTCACGAGAATCGTTCGCGCGGCGACCCTTGCGCACGATACCAGCCTTGGCGCTGCCATTGCGCTCGCCGTCGTTTCCAACGTCGGCGTCATCAGCTTCACGTTTTCAGCTTCGCTTGCGGGTTTACTCTGGCGAGATATTTTGAAGCAGAAGGGTATATACCTGAGCCAACGAGATTTTGCTCGTTGGAATCTTGTGCCACTCTTGGTGATGACAATAGCGGGACTTGGAGCTGTTTCTCTAGAGATGGAAATTCTGCGTCGGTCATAATGTTTGTTAAGAAGGTACCCTCACTCTGGCGGGAATGGCGCCATGGTAGCTTACAAGTTACACATGGTAGCAAGAATGCAAATGAGAGATAGTCTAATAACACGATGTACTTCAAGCGACGAATTCCAACGCGATTATTCATACAGCAACACAGAGTAGGTTCAATCTCTGTTTTCGAGATAAAAGACCCACTTGTCTTGAGCAGGCCGCACAATGCTATCGCCGTGAAAGAATTTTTTTCCGAGGCCGTACCTCCATGGCTTTCTTACTGACGAGTGAAAATGGACATCAGATGCCGTGGTACGAGAGATGCGGATGAACGTTAACCTCACCTCCTGTCAAGGTGTATCCAGGAACCACTTCCTCTATAATAACACATTGAGGCAGCACATGTAACCCAGTGACGTGGCCAACGAGCAACGTTTCGATCGTCCTCTGACAAAGCTCGAGCAAGTCGCGTACGGGCCTCTCCGAGACACTCACAGTTATAGATACTTGTTCGGTGGATGCATTTTTGGCTATGCACCCTCTGTATGGGTATGAACGACATCCACTTTTCAAACGAAACGTACATACCCGTCTCCGTAATCACCACGGAGGGAGACTTGCACCACACCACCCAGCGTAGGTTTCGAAACATCAGCCTGACCAAGTGAGGGAATAAAGAGTAATCGAGTTTGGTTCAATTCGAGCATATACCCTTCACGCGACACGCGTGATCTTTCGATCGTATTACCTGCAGAGTTGTCAAGGGATCCGGGTGTACCCAGAGTGTTAGCTATATGTAGGACGTTGGTTGTGTTATAGAGGCACTGGATAATGTCTTCACTCACCATCGAGCTCGTTCGGGTCCAACTGCTGCCCCTGTGTGTCTTCATCGCGCCTTTCCAAACCTGTTTGACTGGATACAAGAGTGTTCACGTCACCCAGGAAAATACCTAAATTTGCGTACTGTTCAGAGTCCGAGGCATCCATACGGCCGAGTATCTTGCGCATATATTCTTCAACAACGGCAGAAGTGTACTGGTGCCAGCTGGACTTGTCGATCTCCAGTGATGGCATGTCGTTAGGACTCCCTGTTGTGCGATTGTCTTCTAGCTGTAGCTTGGTTGGCCTCGCTGGAAGACGTACCAAGCAGGACGCGGTTAGCGGGCTTTCGTTGAGCCCACTCCTCCCAATCTACGCGAGAACAAGATAGGGATCTGAATTGATGTATCTGAGACGCATATAACGCGTGACGTACTGAACTTTGCAGGATCGGTCATGTGTGACTCCGTCGGCCATACATCGGGGGGTATAGGTGTATCGTCACAGAACAACGTCACCAGGAACGAGGTGAGATATTGCGACTCAAGTGGTCGGCTGCGAGTGTTGGGTCTCGTCAGAGTAGGAAGCTGGGTGCCGGCTGGATACCAGTAACGACGGACTTCGTCGAAGAAGCGCGATCGCATTGCCTCTGTGTATTGTGCCACGACGGCGGCATAGCGACGCAAGTCATAGGGAAGAGCGGGGGAGCGCGATAACTGCCAGACGCAGTACGAGACGTGGTTCATGAGTCGCAGGCCAAACCTGCACTCCTGTGGAACCCACAAATGATGGCCACCGTCCTCAGATTTGACCGGGAAGCCCTTTACATCGTCGTCGCATGGTCCACAGTAGAGGAGGACTGGCGACCACTCTAAGCTTGCTCTGGCCCGAGTGACGTCCCAAAGTGTCTTGAGTTGGGCGAGCAGTTGTGGAGTGAGTGTCGCGGTCATCGTGGTCCGTCGAAGAGAAGTGTACAGCAACTGCGTCGTCGTGACTCACAAACACGGTTCGTATTGACGGAACGACGAATAAAAAGACAAGACACCATGAAGGCAGGGAGTTTACATCATTTCCTCGTCTTTCGACTCTCTACGAAAAGCACTCTCGCTTTCACTGTTATTCAAATGGGTGAATAAAATGTACACGAGGAAGTGACATGTCGCGCACCGACGGGATCATACTTGACCGCAGAAAGCTTGGGACTGTTCAGCCGGACTCGCTTCGTGGTGTAAAAGAAACCCGTCTGAGCGGTCGAAATGAGTCGAACGATGATCGTCCTGAGCGTCAGAGTCACTCGATGTACATGCAAACCGAACGGCGCGCAACACACCTGGCCTTTCCGCCTTTTGCCATGCCCTCCGAGGTTTTGAGGTAGTGGTGGTGAAGCAAACCAGTTGCGTATGTAAGCTTGCTTTCGCTTTCACTCGGACCTTCACTACTAGTATATCCTACATCAGTATGGGTCCCGCAGAACCTGAGGAGAACCCATACGAGCTGCTGGGCATCTCACAAGAAGCCACCGACGCTGAAATTCGCACTGCGTACCGCACACGCTCGCTCAAAGTTCACCCCGATCGCGTCCGTCTCTCTCATTCAGCTGTTCGCTGTCCCCCTGCTCACACCGCGTCTTGCAGAATAGAAAAGACCCTCAAGCCGGTGAGGGAACTCGTCTTAAAACATGACTGTGCGATCCATGCTCATGGTACATTGGACAGCACAAAAGTTTCATGCGCTCACTGTCGCATCGACGCTGTTGCTCGACCCGTTGAGGCGGCTCGCCCTAGATGCGCAGCTTCGTCTTGCCGCGGCAAAGAAGGCGCGTTTCGCCACGTATGATAACAAGCGGAAAGCGCTCGTCACGGAGCTCGAGGAACGCGAACGCGCGTTCAAGCAATCACGTCTGGAGCAAGAAAAACAAAAGGCGGCAAGAGAAGGGGAGAATGACCGTATCAAGGAGGCAGGCAGACGGATGAGAGAGGAGAGGGAAAGACGGTTAGAGGAGCAGGCAAGAGCCAAGGCCGCGGAAGTGCGCGCAGAGGCGGGCGAGGGTGGTTCGGGCGAAAACCCTCCCCCACCACTGGGTCCTCACGATACCACCGTTCGCGTCAAGTTCACACTCTCTGCGTTCCCATCGCTCAATACAGGACCTGCCCTTGCATCCCATCTGAAATGCTTTGGGGAGATAGATGAAGGTGCCGTTGTCCTATCGATCAAGCCCAAGAAATCTAGAAAGAAGAAGCCGACAGACAAAGCCACGGACGAAGGAGAGAGGGTGGTGAACGCAGTGGTTCCTTTTTCTCAAATTGGCGCTGCATTCGCAGTGGTCTCCAGCGGTCCTGCTCTCAAGGAGCAAGGCATGGAGGTGTCATGGGCGAGTGGCTCAGAGCCTCCAATACTGGAATGGTTACGGGAGAGGGGCGAACTCGATGGCAAGATCAAACGGACCACACAAACTGCAACACCACCCCTCGACGGTGTTCCAGGAGGCGAGATTCCCAAGGAGGACCAAACCGACGAGCCGCAAGCAAACCGGTTTTCCACATTCGTGAGCCCTTTTATCGGTACTGAATACTATTCATCGCGTGCTCACGATGATTTTATTCCAACAGCACAGCACGTTTCCTACTTCACCTCCGCCAGAGCCAGCCAAATCTACAAGTACCTTGGACT
>QFES01000440.1:0-15663 GCA_003316375.1 Tylopilus plumbeoviolaceoides
CCACCGGCGATCAGGTATGGCTATCCACGGAACATCTCAAACTCCCGTATACCGCATGGAAATTAACCCAAAAATGGATTGGACCTTATACTATCACGAAAATCCTACCAAATGCAGTCACCTTACGCCTCCCCAAATCCATCCACATCCATCCAACGGTCAACGTTTCCCGTGTCAAACCTTATCGAGATGTTCTTGAAGGACAACCAACCCTACGCCCCGATCCAGTCGTAATCACAGAAGAAGGCTACGAAGAATACGAAGTCGAAGAAATAGTTGCATCACGAATGAAAGGACGACAACTCCAATATCTCGTCCATTGGAAGGGCTGGGATGAAACGGATCGTACTTGGGAACCTTTAGCCAATCTGACCAACGCAAACAAAGCAATTACCGAGTTCCACAAAAAGAATCCGTCTTCTCCCAGGAAGATCCGAGGAATTTCTACCTCCGACTTCACCGCCCTTTTCCACGATTACTCTATCGATACCGCAACACGTTTCCATGCCACGAGGCTGGATTTTGAAGGAGATATATAAATCCTTTTTACACCCTCGATATCCCCAACCTCTTTACACACCAACCATGTCTATCATCGTCTTCTTCCTCTGCGCAACCGCCGCCTTCTTCGCCTTCCTTCTCTATGTCATTTCCCACGCCATCCTCGACCGCGCCTCCTCCGTCGTCCAAGAAGCGGCTCGTCAAAATACGCCCATCGTCGTCTCCCTCTCCCTCGGACCACTCCATGTCTTTACCTTCTCCACCATCGTATCCGCCGAGTGGAACGCCATTGGCGTCCAGCAAAGGTGGGGTAAATTGATTAAGCGCCCTGCTAACGACTGGGAGAACGACCAGTGGGACATCACCAACGACGTACCTGCTAATGGCCAGAACCAGGGTCAGTGGGGGAACTGGTAAACCGAGTCGTCTTTCACGGCGATCCATACCCGGAAACGGATTGGATAGGCTTATCGGGTCTCGTCGGGACGACTCGATCTAAGAGGGGGGTAGTGTTACGATTTCATCCTTTTTCTTCATCCTCATTGGCTAACATATCGTATGATCTCTTTTCCTTTTCCTATTGGTTTACCCTATGACTCCACTTTCCTACTCGTACAGCCTCGACTGTGCACGGCTATGTACGCAGCATCGCTCGCCCATACGTAGTAGTTCATAGCTTGGTCTGTGCTCGACGGGTCCCAGTATTTAAACCCATGTACAGTAGAGTAAACGGCAGTCTTATCCACTTGTTCAATCCTCGCCTTAGGCCTGAGTGCGAATTAAGGGTACCGCTCCCTATCCTCATCTACTCGCTTCAGACTTGACGATTAGTCTTGAAGCCTTGAACACTGGTCGAATTGTTGTCTTGCCCTCGAGCGTTACGACTCTAAGTCTAGGTCGTTACAGGGACAACAGCTATCACCGAAGACTGTTTCATATACGCCAACTGAGATAGTCGTGCAGGGACACAGAGTTGGCTCGTTGGTGCCTCGTACCTCTCCAGAACTACAGGCACGTAGTATGGCAAAAGAGAGGCTGATTGACCCGAGGGTCGAAACAGGGCAGGACGATGATCATCGCACACTGTGCGGCCAAGGCTAGCGGTAGGGTAAAGAAACACGTCCAATGCGTAGCATACCGTATCGCAGAAAAGGAGGCGTTGCCCTATTCCTTTTGTTTAAACAGTGCTGTGTTCACGATACATACGACATTGATATCGTCAATTCTGGATAATGATGTACTATTGTCCGCATTCAAGTTGCCGACTTTGCGCATCGCCACTCTGGTTATTGAATGACTGGATTTGTCTGCGCCCGGAGCTATAGCGACGGTCACATGGAACCCCACGTATTATTGGGTTTAACATAAATGTCCAGGATGGAGATTGGCTGGCATGGCTAGCGAAGAGCAACCGGTTAATGGGTGGAGTGATGCGTGGATAATGAATTTCTGCCTTGTGTCACGCATAGTCTCAGGACTTAGTAGTCATTAACATTCTTTTACCTGTACGTCGTTGTCGCCCCAACAGAGCGTGGTCCAGTTTTGTTGTCCGCTCTCTTCAGTGTTTCTCGCCACTTGGCCACGGCGGGTTTCCAATTTCTTCGGGGTGAGTACACTACCCACACGACTGCCCTCGTTACGTCCCGTTCGCATCCATCCATTCAACCAGTTCATGCACCCACCCCGTTCACGCCAACCAAGAGTGCCCCACAAAAGGAAAAAAAAAAAAAATTAAGTGTCGTCACCGTTTTTTACCGCTTTGTCCTCACACACCTCACGCACCTCCCTCTACACACGACGATGACAACGTGCCGTTGCGCTTGTCCTCGCCCATTTCCTCCCCGCGATGATGTGCCGCCACACAATGCGGTGTCGACAACACAATGGCGAGGAGGCAGTGCCACATGTCCCACATCATTGCAACCACCATCCTCTCCCTTCGCCACCCAATGACGACGACGACCAGGCGTACGACGCACCATACGGAACCACCACCACTGCCCCTTCACTGCAGCGTACCACACTCCCCAGGTGACGACAATGGTGTGTCGCGCGTGGCATGCGCCCCTCACAACGAGGACGACGACGGTGCGAGGGCGTGCCACCGGCCCCGAGCACCTTGCATTGAGGATGACGAGGACGAGGACGGCACGTAGCGTGAGCCACCCACCCCACACGACGAGGATGACGGCACGAGGACCTGCCACCAGCCCCGAGCACCTCGCGACGAGAACAAGGACGGCACATGTGTGCCGTGCAGCCCATCCACCGACGACGATAATGACACGACGATGACGATGATTATTTACTCATTTAGTTGAAATCGAGAATTTGGTTCGTTGCAGCATTGTGTGATCAAGCGTATAAGTGTGAATAAGTGCTGCCAAGGGGCGGACAAGCCGGATCTCATGATCGAGGTCTACTTGAACGTACTTGAGCAACCGGACCAAAAGCACGTTTAAGTTTGACTTGAGCGACGGCTAAGCGACGGCCAAGCAGTTGACGGATTTGCTGATGAGTCACTGACAATGAACACGGCTTGTACAATGTAAGTAGGTTAGATCGCGATCGTCACCAGTTCACCTCCATGACCACGACGGCTCGCCATTGAATCTACCCATGTAGCCCAGTCCAGACCAACTATGATACTCATCTCCCGAGTGAATTTCCCACAACGCTGTCGTCATCTGACAACATTAACGGTCTCCGAGCTCGTATTTTCTGCATGTCTCACCTCGCACAGAACTGTTCTTCGAGTCTTTCGGTTCTTCCAGGCTGCAATTGCCACGCTGCATGGGTTGGATACAACAGTCGTTGCCGGCATGGGCAATGAGAAGACATTGTGTCAACTCATTTCGTTGCTACTCCGCCCAGGCACTGGCACGCTGTCTATCTATCAGTCTCAATGTAGAGCGCTCCAAGTCACCCAGGTATGGAATCTAACAGTACTGCGACATATGCTTGGGACCAAATGACTGAGTACTCGAGTGCGAGAAATACGGCGTCAAAACGACCGCAACAAATGAGGATACTCCCAATGACCCCTCGCTTTGGGAGGCAATCCCATTTGTTATCCTACCATTTGGCAGTTCTAATCATACAGTGCATCAAGCCAGTCGAGGTGTGTTATTGCCAGCATCTAATCGTCTCACCAATGCAGCTAGGAATGTACTTCCTCGACTCGCTCAGCTAGTATGACAACAAGACCATGACAGCCTAAGAGCTTTGCCCAGAAAAATGCACTGCATACATGTTGACGAAGCTCATAATACCTACACTGCCGGCCTCCCGAAAACACGTTCCGTCCCGGGCCCAGCATAGGGCCAATTGGGTGGATTTCGAGCAAATCTTCCAACGAGCATCCTATTTTAAGCACTTTCGGCCACGCTCTATGTCATTCAGCGCTAGTTAGGAACATGTAATAGTGGGTGAATTTGACGACCATGGCAAGCAATGAACACAAGAAGATTGATGGCTTAATTGTGGTGGGGGTAGAGGAGGATGAAGATGAAGATGAATGTCAAAGCAACGAGCACGGGGAGGAAGAAATGGGGGAGGTCCAGGATGACTCACATGAAAGTCATGAATACTCGGAGGAGGCAGGCGACTCGATGGAGGACGATCAGGACGGTGAGGGATATGAAAGCACTGGGCCTGAGGTAGAGGATGGATATGAAAGCGACTCGTGGGTGCGAAGGGACAGAAGGCTATGATGGCTATTCGGGATATGACGATCATGATGTGTACGATTCAGACGGTTAAAAACCATCCTTTGGTTAAAGACTCGTACGCATCCGGTCCGGATGACGATCACGTGATGTGGGTGTCTCCCCACACTTGCCACTGGCAGGCTAGTGAGTATTCATTCGCCTTATGAACTTTCGGTGAGCGAGGTTCAACAGCTCCGAGCTCGACCCATTGAGGCTTTCAGCCTTGTTTGAAGGTGTCATCTATTCCGTCTTCAACAACTGTTATAGCTCATCGTATACTAGCCTCGAACAGCCCAACACGTCAAATCCGAGTAACGAAGTGAACTCTCTATTCGACGACCCGCCAGTGTTTTCTTCCTCACTTCCCTCCCTTAGAGGTGTGTCTCCATCAAGATGGGGAAGCGACGGAGACTTTTCCGGCCCAACCGAATCTATCGAGCCCACTCTACGCTCCCGTGGATCCCCGACACTCACCCGTTCTTTCAACCACAATGACCCTGACGCCCGAGAATGCCAATGGACCATGGATGTGGACATATCTCCTGCGCCCGGAGAGAGACCACTGTGCTCCCTACCTCTCCCTTTGATGGTCCCCAGCCTACCCCGGAGCCTGCGTTTGGGTCATTCTCTATTGCCGAGTAGCATGGCTTCCAGCTGGCTCATGGCGAAGACCCGCGCCCGCTCGACCACGACATCATTCCTGGCAGCCATGACACTGCACCGGGTTCGGCTGTGACCCAGGATCCTTCTATCCTTGCGGCCATCCAAGGCCAGTTTTCCCTGCCGAACCATCAAGGACCGTCATCATCCATCTCCACGGAAGCAAAGGAGAGCTTAGGTCTGGCACCGAGCGGTCCAACAACCATCAGACTCCGGTACCAGAAGAGTGGAGGATGGCTCGCACTCAACATCGTCTACTCAACATGGGAGCGGAGTATTTGATGTATCTGGAGACACAATCACTATTCCTCCTCGTCACCCAAGTGCTCGTCAGCGCAAACTTAGTGAAAGTGCTCCTCTTCCGGGTTGGCGTTTCCTTCCGCACCGCCAGATAAACCAGTTTCCACCTCAAGAGATTAAAGATGTGAGTGACCTTCTAAAATTGCGACGAGATTGCTTATTGGATCGTTGTACGATCACCAGGTGCGCAGCTGCGAACACCAACATCGTAGATATTAAGATGTCACCCCGCGAACGCGTGCACGATGGCATGGTAATCACAGAGTCAGTTCCTTCCCCCCACCAGGTCGCTGACCGTGCCCTGCGCGAGATTGCACACCTGCATCCTGAGATCGACTATTCTCTGCATGTTGTTGTCTCCATCGTAAACAGGGTATTTCGCCCCTCAGGCTCCTTGCCTCACTACCGGAATATCTGATCGTTCCTAGTTATTGAACGTGGTTGGGGCGAGTGACACCCCTTCAGCGGAACATTGAAGACCCTTCCAAAGAGTTTAGCCATATCTACGCCCCACGGGATGAGGATGAACTTGGAGCCGTCGAACGAAGTCTCATAGCAAGTATCGCGTATATGACCGGTGAACGGGAGGTTCGTTGACAGTCTCTATAATACTTGTATCATTGTATTTAGTACTTCCCACAGTAGTTTTGCTCTTTTGGTCATGTTGCTACACAATGGCGCTCTCCATCTGGAGAGTTCCACAAAAAGAATCCGTCTTCTCCCAGGAAGATCCGAGGAATTTCTACCTCCGACTTCACTGCCCTTTTCCACGATTACTCTATCGATACCGCAACACGTTTCCATGCCACGAGGCTAGACTTCGAAGGAGATATATAAATCCTTTTTACACCCTCGATATCCCCAACCTCTTTACACACCAACCATGTCTATCATCGTCTTCTTCCTCTGCGCAACCGCCGCCTTCTTCGCCTTCCTCCTCTATGTCATTTCTCATGCCACCCTCGACCGCGCCTCCTCCGTCGTCCAAGAAGCCGCTCGACAAAATACGCCCATTGTCGTCTCCCTCTCCCTCGGACCCCTCCACGTCTTCACCTTCTCCACCATCGTATCTGCTGAATGGAACGCTATCGGGGTCCAGCAGAGGTGGGGTAAACTGATCAAGCGTCCTCAGACAGAATGGGAGAACGACCAGTGGAACATCAATGCTGAGGTAGAGGCAAACGGCCAGAACCAGGGTCAATGGGGTAACTGGTAAGCCGAGTCGTCTACCAACGGCGATCCATACCCGGAAACGGATTGGATAGGCTTATCGGGGTCTCGTCGGGACGACTCGATCTAAGAGGGGGGTAGTGTTACGATTTCATCATTTCTCATCATCCTCATTGGCTAACATATCGTATGATCTCTTTTCCTTTTCCTATTGGATTACTGTATGACTCCACTTTCCTACTCGTACAGCCTCGACTGTGCACGGCTATGTACGCAGCATCGCTCGCCCATACGTAGTAGTTCATAGCTTGGTCTGTGCTCGTCTGGTCTCAGTATTTAAACCCATGTACAGTAGAGTAAACGGCAGTCTTATCCACTTGTTCAATCCTCGCCTTAGGCTTGAGTGCGAATTAAGGGTACCGCTCCTTATCCTCATTTACTCGCTTCGGACTTGACGATTAGTCTTGAAGCTTTGAACATTGGTCGAATTGTTGTCTTGCCCTCGAGCGTTACGACTCTAAAGTCTAGGTCGTTACACTGCTAACCTTGGAGATGACCTACAACCCACCCTTGAGAAACAGTACGTACCTGCACAGCCTCACTGAGTGTTCCTTGCCTGATCTGTCTCTAGGCTAGCCCTGGATTGTGGACATAGCCTATGGACTTATCTCGGTGCTGCAATTCTCAAACTCATCCAGGACAGCTTAGCTTTCGTCCAACCTGTCCTCTTGCGTGCCCTCCTGTCCTATGTCACGCGATACCAACAAAACAAAGGTACGGAGCTCTTGGTCAGCACCACTCCTCTCATGGGATACGCAATCGCTATCCTCATGTTTGTCGCATCCATGATTTAGACCATCATCCTTCACCAAGTAATTGAATGTTTCACCACCACCACCACCACCACCACCACCACCACCCCTCGTCGTTGCCCTCGCCGTCGTTCACGCCGTCGTTCACGCCCTCTTGCTCACCGTCACCGACAGCGATGAGCACCTATACCAAGAAAAACCATGCCCTTCCTCTTGCTCGTTCTTTGGCACAATCAAAAACATTGTCACCGCACCCTTCACCTGGTTCGCGGGTCCAGAGGATGAGTTCGAGGACGTGAGAGGAAAGCGCAGGAGACTTCCCTTCCCTTCAGAGGATACTCACATGGAAGATGAGACTGCTCTGAGTAGGGCCAGGAAAATGAAGGTCACCTCCCCCGACAGAGACCCGCAACCGTACCTTGATCCTCCCAGATCGGCCTTCACCCAACCATCGCGCACTGCAAACCACTACAACCTCTGGCGTCGTCCGCGATAGCACCAGGTCACCTCGGAAAACCCTGCACATCTCATCGTCCACTAATCATGTACCACGAAACCGTCGCACCGCATCGCCTTTTCCCAGCAGTTCGCACCTCAAACCAGAGACCGTGACACGCACGATGTCTCTTGATCCACCTTCTCGCTCACTTTTCACGTCTCGGCCACAAGGTGCTCCTATTATTCCGGACCTCCAATCCAAGTCGAACCACGCAATACAGTCCAGGTCTATCAGCCGGGGTGCATCCATGTCCCCACGCCGTCTTCGTTTTCGCTCGCCGCTCACTCCTCAGCCCTCTGGCACTGACTTTGGTCCGGTCGTCCCGCCACGTCGAGAGCGTGGCCCAGACGAACCTCCCCCTTTGACTTCCCTCCTATGTTTGTAAAGCCACCACACTGGCATGGCGCTCAGAAGCGGGGTGCTGCGGAACCTCAAAAACCATTAACTCTGGGAACTCTAATAGAGTCTCAACGTACCGTATGTCTTGTCTCCTTCCTGGAACGAGGATGCGTTGCTCACGGTTTATGTTAGTCACGCGCGCCAGCCCATCAGAGCTCTATTTTGTTTGGGACGGGGTCCATGACCGACATTTCTGCGGGTGTGTTTATCTCAAGATTGAATCATTTTCTTCCACTTAATCTATATATAACAGGACACCTCTGGCCAGTCAACAAAGCTGAATTAGTTTTACATGAGTTAGAGGTATACAAGACTCCGTTGTTGCCTACTCGAATGAAGGGCTCCACGGCTGTCCCGGACATATTTTTGCAAAAGGAAAAGAAGCATGTTACGCTAATGACTGATGACAGACCTGTTGAGCCACGACTCAGGACGAAGAGTAAAGGTAAGGATAAGGGGAAAGGAAAGCAGAGGGACAGAGTAAATGGGACGAAGCCGTATGCTGGAGAGGGTGGTATGAAAAAATGGCTGGCAAGGCGTAAGAAGGAGGAGGCAAAAGAGAGGGAGGGAGCGGAGGCAATGGATGATGAAAGGGCAGAAGAGGAGCAAAAGCGCAAAGAAGCAGGGCAAGAGAAGATGAAACGCGAGGAAGAGCTCAAGGTTCCTCTACCTCCTGCTGCAGTTCCTGTCTTTGAGCTGAGAGTGACTCATGAAGGGCCTTTAACCTCTTCTTTGCGAGTCGGTCGCGCGAGAATTGGGCGAAATCACATAGAGCGTCCGGTATCGCAACGCGCGAAGTTCTCCGCAGCTCTTGAGGACAAAGATGAAGATATGGAGGAGTCTCGTTTGACAGAGCAGAAAGCATTGGAGGAAGCCGCTAAACAGGCACCGGTGTTCGAGAATCCTGCGGGCTTTACCTTTGCCAAGGATGTGAGTAACAGAGTCGGCTCATTGAACGTTTTGCTCACACTCGGTAGGCAACCATCAAGCATGACTTGACACACGCAAAGGAGCCTCCGATTACTTCCCTTCCATTCTCCTTCACTAAACCTGCATCCGCGCCCGTATCGGCACCAAGAAACACCGAGTGTTCCGGCGATAACAGCACCGGCACTGCACAAACGATTTCTGGTGCCCCTAACCCTTTCTCTAACTCCTCGCTCCTTTCGAAGCCTGCCATTATTGCTACCCCATCCTCATTTCCCGTTCCCCCCGCGGCGGAACAGCCAAGGCCTGCTGAAGTTACGAAATCGAGCGCACCAAAGACTACTGTCACAACTCCTTCGCTATTTGGTGCCCCGTCATGACCCATAGCATTCTCCATGAACAACTCCGATTCGGCGGCCCCGTCTTCCACCTTTGGCGTTCCTCCTGCAATATCAAAGAAGCTGAAAAGCCTGCGGTTACTGCACCCTGTCTTTCACATTTGGTGCACCCCCGAAACCAGTTGAATCCATTGCAACCACTGCTCCAAGTTTAGCCCCCAAGCAACCGCCAACTGCTGGGCCCGCGAAGCCTGCTGCTGCGTCAAGCGGTTCACCATTTGCATTTAATACTCCTTCCCCAGCTGCCCCGGCTTTGGTTTCGACTACTTCCGCCACTACCCCTGCCGTCGAGGCACCAAAGAGCGCCTTTGCTTTTGGTGGTCAGTCTACCCCCGCTGCCCCAACTGCTCCAGCATCTACTCCAGCAACCGCGACTCCTGCAGCTGAAATGTCCAGGCCTCTTTTCGGCACTCTGTCGTCTGCTGCTCCGTTCTCGTTCGGGCCCCGCCCATCACTACTCCAATGGCAGCAACAAAGCCTCAGAACGGCCAACGCTCAACTTCTCTTTCGCTTCGCGACATCACCACGGGGATCGACGATTATACCGCCATGATTTTTCGGCATCGTCGTCGTCTGGTTTGCCCAGTGCAGAACCTATTCCACTCGTTCACGCAAAAAGCTCCCCAAGGCAAGACCACGAAATGGCCAACCTCGTTTCCCAAATTCCAGACGGCAACTTCCTTCCTTTCAGTCTCGATCGACCTCGCGACGAATCGGCGAGGAAAAAACCTTGGAGCACGATTATGGCTATCTTTCCTTCGAACGCCATGTCATCCTTAGCCTCAAGGACATGGCACACCTCGTCGACGTCATTGCTGTTGAACTCGGCACTCGCCTCCTCAAAACTCCCTTCATTTTCTCCATCCTCGCTCCTGATATCTCCTCAGCAATAAAGCACTTCATTCGGGCCTTTTCGGATACTTGTGCCAACCCTTCTCCTGAGGCAGAGCATTGCTGGCGCGAAGAAGCTCGCTTTGTGCGCCCTGTCCTGCATCGTACAAAAAGGTACGTTGTCATCGAAGGTTGGCATGGTAGCCATCCCTTCCACAATGCTGATGTCCGCATGCAGTTCGAAGCCTGGAAGTATAATTAAGCGACCACGCTTGCCCTCGTCATCTTACTCCTTTTGTTTTTCACGTACAATGTACGTTGCATGGCGGCGAGGATGTTCATCGAAGCACTGACCCTCCTATAGGGAATCAAGCCCACGACGCAGACCTCAGAACAGGAGCTCCAACGCCACTTGCAGTCCTGAGTCTTCTATATCATGTCGCTGCGCACTAGTGAACGTCGCTGTTACGGTATTTGCCTCTGGCCCCTGTCAAAGTCAAACAGAAATGGTACGTGGTTCTATTGCAGCAAAATGCATATTCCCTTTCCTTACACTCGCGCTGTTCGCGGTAGCATGGACACGTTATCGGCGTCGGATTCAGGTTTACTCAAGTCCCTCGGTGCTCCAACTTTCCCCACTCATTTCTTTCTGTGCGTCTTGGTCAACTCGAACAGTGAGCGAAAAAGAAATTGAGAAGGTCGTCAGCAGAACACGGCAGGGGCAATTGTGATACGAAAAGCACGCGGGGCCAAATACCAAGGTCACAGTGCTGAAACCAGAAGAGGAGCGAAAGTAGGACACTGGTCAGGTGATGGATCCCACAGTTTAAATGCTGGAACCGATGGACGGTGATGATGTTGCAGTTTGACTCAGACTTCGGAGATTAAGGTGAGGCAGTAGAAGCATAATTTGAAACTTGCGACCTGAACTCAGTTGGATTGGAATCAGGTCACGAAGTTGGTCAGCAAAGAACCTACCGCATCGTGTTCGGTGAAAGCTGTGTATCGCAAGTTCTTTTCCATCCTGGCGTGGCGTCTACGGGGAGATCAAATTCCCTTTTCTCCCATTGTGTTGTACCCACTAGGATGCGTTCAAGAGGACCCTCTGACCCTGACGGGTTGCCAGTGCACAAGCCCAAGTCAGAAAAGGCTCTCCTCCACTCCCACCTCTTCCATCCCCTCTCCTTTGTCCTCGCCGTACTTTTCTTGTATCTCTCATTTTGGCATCAAAGGTCGTTACTAAGTGTATAATTTTTCTCGCAGTCCACTGAAAGGACATGCTGACTAGCCTCTTGGTCGCTTTGCGGGCAGAAACGTGGCCAGTTGCATTGACGGCACGATCGACGTACACTAATCCATGTTGCCCACCTGGACCGGCCCTTCCTTGCAAACAAAGATGGGATCGCTATTTCGTAGCACTGTACTGCAAGACACCACCCGTGAGGCTGACCTGACGACTGTCAAGCTGTTCCTGTATTGACACGGAATAGGTGGTCGATGCTCCACTTCGTCTTTACTCTGGCAGTTGACATTGACTTGGCGTAGCGTGGCGTACGCAGTACCTATTGCTTCTTCATTTTAGCGTCGATGCTCATCTGTCGGATCACCGAGGCCCTCTTCCACCACATAGACCATTATTCAGATTCGGTGATCTGGAAGCCTTGTTGCAACCTACTGAGGTAAGGGCCTCTGTATTTCTAGGTTGCTCGAGGTTCATTCAGTGCCTATTGATCCACAGCATGCGTCGTTCACAAGATTGGTCAATATTGTCTATTGGCAATGTTATTTGAGCTGTTATGATCACTCTCTGCTATGCTATATATTGCAAAGCCACTCCAAATTAGCAATCCCAAGGGATTTGGATCTCGCAGCTGTGTTTCGTGTGTGACGTCGTAGGGCTGTTCCGTCCCATTAGATGAGTATGATGAAGAGTTCACACGTTTGTTGCAACTTATTTATCGTGATGCAGTGGCACGGTCACGGTATTTTCACCTTTCAAAAGTCTCTGCGACCATTGTCGTGTCTTACAAGTTCGGTTGACTTCCCGTAGGTCGGCATGAGCAAGGTGTTTCAATTTTCAATTTTCAATTTTTCATTCAATGCAACGTTTTCAGGAGCCACATCGTCGTTCCACTCGCGTCGGTCGTGGGCTTGGGGGCCAGCGCGATCAGAACACCAAGCTGGAGGCCCTACAAACAGCTCGACCCGCCAAACAGCAACTCGTGAATCTGGACACGATTGGTAATGAGTCAGACAATCCTCTCGCCCCGAAACAACACTCGCCACGCAAGAAGAAGAAACGCAAGACAAGCCCTCGCTCTCCCGTACAAGTTTCGCGTCCGCTTCCAGCCTTCCACCGAGCGAGTGAAGTCGATGGTTTCGGGTTTGCAGAGCCGCCTGATCCGCAGAAAGTGAACGGTGACAATGTTGATGGTGCAACTAGCACGCGCTGCCGCACACGATCCCACCTTGATGATAACGGCAATCACCCGTCAGACAGCGAGTTTCCCCATCCTCTTGCCCAGCTCGCTCGGAGAGCAGGACCCATCAATGAGGAAGACCACGACATGGATGAAGACCTTGTTCCTCCACCGCCTTCCCAGCACAAGTGCCGTCAAATTCTCTCGAGCGAGGAGGAGCAGGACGACGACAACGGTCCTGTTGTTCAGAAGCGGCCTTCCGTGAACAAGGAAGTCGAGGACGATGCAGCAGGTCAGGACAGTGATCAGGACCTGCCTCCCCCCTTTCAGCCGAGGCATCGTCATGTTTCCAATGGCCCATCCGATGAACCTGGAAGATATCCTACGCCCGGTTCTGATCACAGTCGTGCACCCTCGCTGCGTCCTCAGCGTCCTGCGACAAAAGCCGTCAAGAAAGTCGCACCACCGTTCACAAATGCCATAGGTATGTCCTCGTCGACGATTACTTTATTTATTGAATATAAATACAGATGTCCTTGACGAGCATCAAAGGAAGAACGGGATTCCAAGGCCACCCAAGGCCACTAACCTACTTTTATCGAGGAAGGAAACTGTCGACAAGGCAATCAGTAATGCTGAAGATCGAGACGAAGGAGGTCTCGACAGTGATGACGAAGGTGAAGGTGAAGGCGGTCTCGACGGTGATGACAGAGGTGAAGGTGATGATGAACACGATGGCAACACAGAAGGTATTTTCGGAAACGACGAAATTTGCCCCATCAACAAAGATGCGTGCAAGATGAGGTTCTATGTCAATTCTCCATGGCGCTTCGTTCTCGATCGTGCTCGTCTAATTTCGCGTTTTGCCGCAATTAGCGAAGGGTTCCCCGACTGGCTGGGAATGCTCAGCTCCTATGTGGAAGAGTATCTCAGTCAAGCGATCACCGAATACTTGGAACATGGGTTAGAGCTAAGTGCAGATTACCTTAAGGAGTATGGTCTGGAGATGAAAATATTGGTACGTGTGATTTCATAGTGCAAACATGACTGTAGTAGCAATGTTTTCTCTTTTCACAGCTGTTCAATGATCTCGGGAATTTTCATTCTTTCGCAAAGAAGGCGGCGCGTGCGGCGCTCGCACAGGCCTACAACCTCGACCCTCCTGCCCAATATGATCATGCCAAAGCGGTCGCTTTGGTGTCAAAAAAGTACAAACAACTTCAAGACGGGACGAAGTACTTGCATCACCAGGACGAAAAGGTAAGTGCATCATCTAGATGTTACCACAGTTCACTGACACATTGCATTTTAGGGCGAGTGGGTACGGTTCGGCAGTGCCGCTCTTCAGAAAACTTGTATTGGTATATTTTACGAGGGAGCCAGTGCTCTCGCGGTCAAATTTCCTGATGACTTCTGTCGAACTATCCCGCGTCATGGACACGTCTTCGCCGCAACCATGGTGGGTTCTGTATGGGCAGCATTAAGCTAATGCTTATGATCTTTCTAGCTTGCCATGGCGGTTGATGAGTATGAGACAGGGATGTACAAGCCAACCCCAGTCAAGTTCAATACATTTGCTGCCATGTATGATGACATGGACGAGCTGTACATCAAGGTTTGTGATGCCTATACCACTGAAACAAGTGATGAACGCCATGGCACTGCTGCATTAGGCTGGTAAGTTTGTTTTCTATGTTACCTGATTGGACTTCAACAAAGATTCAGTGCATATAATGTTCTGGTGAAGCCAAAAACAGCCTGTAAATCTCGTTTTACAGCTTTTCTCTAGTTATATTTATGGCATTTGCTATGGTTGCCTTTAATAGTATGCCATGTATGTGGTTTTGTTGCAAAGGTGTGAAAATAAACAAGGAGCTAGTAATTGTAGGTAAGTCTATTTGGGTTGGGATACTTGCTGCATCTGTCCAGGCTGGGATGCTTGTGCATTCCTGCCAGTCTGTCCAAATTGGGGTATTTGTTGCATTTCTGGCAATCTGTCCAGGCTGGAGCATTTGGACAGATAGGGAGTGCTGTACAAATACCTACCTTGTTGGAGAAACTGTGTCAGCTGTGTCAGCTGTCCAGACCAACCTAGGCAGGACAGATGGGGACCTAGTTTGCTGATGAGAGAAAGGCATCGGCTGATTGCAGCCATGCTCAAGCCAGAATTGGCGAGCCACGAAGCGAATTGCCATTCGGCTTTAGACGCAAACGGGTAATACAGATTATGTTCGCGCTCCCAGGAGAATTGGTCACTATCGAACGAATCCATGAAAGTATGGCCTCGTCCATAGTTCGCGGAGGCTCCAGGATAGTACTCCATTGCAGGTTGAGGTGTCTCCGAGTCATTTTCCTCAATGGAGTCGATTGATTTTTCAGCGAAGTCATTGACAGTCAAGTCGATAGCTGAGTCGGCGTCTGTCCAGTCACTGTCGTCTGAATCGTCGTCATTGCGAGTGAGAGCTGACAATGACAGGCTGCGAGGCTCAATACGAAGTTGACTGGTAAAGCAGCTGCCGCGTGGTTGGTTCATGTGTTGCAATACTAGTAGTCGCGTATGGTTAGGGAATATCTTGCAACAGCCGGGACATCTTTGATTAGGATCTGGCCGCATGAAAAGATACGGTGTGACCAATGGAGCCAGCCCTGTCGATGAGCGGAGTAGTGAGAGAATGATGCGCCAGTGGAACGGGCACAACAGTACAGTGATGAACGAAACCTATCGGAATTTCGGGCTCAGGCTCTGATGGACACAGTGCTGGCAATGAATTGTCGAAGACTGGCATGCACTCACTGGCAGTGGCGATGCACAAAAATGTAGATTACTTACGTACCGCACGGATTTGTGACACTCCGAGCCCGAGCGAGGTCTGACACACATCGCCTAAGATTTCTCTCACTGACCCCTAGATTACATGTCCGTCATTACAGCACATAATAGCAAAGGGACTTGCCATGACCCGGTAACATCAGCAAACCAGCACTCCCCTTAGCCTTGTCTCCAGGTCTCCAGCAGACCTCCAGACTTCCCAGAGT
>QFES01000442.1:0-17437 GCA_003316375.1 Tylopilus plumbeoviolaceoides
TGTATATCAAGATGATACTGATGATACTAATGATATACCAATATCATTCAGACATATATGATCTACTTAACCCTAATGATGGGTTTGATCAATGCTATAAACGCTCCCAGAAACTATATAGTATGATCAGTGGGTGTATCATTTTGATAAATGTTATAGGGTTTGATAGCATAGCTAAAAGTATAGCCAGGATTGTCTTTTCTATTAAAATTTCCTGATGGCAATGACGACAATGACATCTTTGTGTAGAACGACCTGTGACCACTCTTCCAAATGGAGGAGGCACTGGTGGCTGCAAGATGTGGGTGGGTACAACAAATGAGGGTCATGGGTACATACTGAACCAGACTCTTGGTGAGTGCACGGATTGAGAATGAGAACAAAGGTATCAAAGGAGTCCAAGTGTCCATTTTCCATCTCAATCCTGAGACTCATGTAGATACATCCCTTGAGCCTGAGAGCTCCTTTTGACTGGCTACCTGAGGCAGAAATCAGTTACATAACACATCATTCGATGCAAGAGATGGCAAGAAGTGGGCATACTGTCCTGTGTGTCTGTTATACACACATCTGAGTCGTTGTCCTCAACATTGGTGGCATGTGCTGTTCAATCCTTCACCATTGTACCTCCCTAGCTTGATTGAAGGAATGGGCATCCTTGGTGTGTCATTGGTTGCCAACACAAGCGGTCAGCATTGCCACCGTGGTCAAGTCTCTCGTCCTTGTTGCCTGATGAAGAGAAGGGTGGTCGCAGTTCATGGGGGAGCCTAACTTCATAGTTCAAGCAGTCACCAGTGACAAGGCACTCAGCCGCTGACTATGTTATCATGCTTGGTTGTGGCTGGGCAGCATGATGTGAGTGACAGCGACCGTAACCCATTCTGTCAATGTCACACCATATTGGGCATCAACAGAGATGGAGTTTTAACCATCACCTCTTCCCCTTGCTAGATGACAACACACCCTCTACTTACTTATCAGCTGTGTGTACCATCGACGGTCCCTCTCCATCGCACATGTTGTGATTACATCAAAAGACCCATTGCATCATTATGTCTCTTTGTGACAAGTGTATCTCAGGTACAAACCCATCAATGCAATGCAGATCGATAAGATCTGATCATGATGATCTGCAGGTGTTTGCCATAAGGGCACCCCTGAGGGTATGCATATCATTGAAAGACACCTGTTTAGCGATCTGACATTGATATCATCACAGGAAAAGTCAAGGTCATCAATGGCATCAACGTTTATGTCACAATGCCCACCCAAGATTATTCCAAGGACAAGGCAATCCTCCTCTTCCCTAACGTCTTTGGTATCGAGCTCATCAGTGCTCAGGTGTGTTATGCTCATATTCATATTCATGGCACTCTAGATGCTGATGTGGATTGCAGTTGCTCATGGATGACTCTGCCAGAAACAGTTTCAAGGTACTAATCAGCAAAACCCAGTTTTCAAGTTAGTGGTAAGGTATACTACCACATAGTGCTCATAGTGCTCATAGTGCTGGACAGTCTGGACAGTACTGGACAGCTAGTTCTGCTTTTGCTGATGCTACATGACATTCACTCATGATGGTGGCCACCCTTGAATTCTACAAACACATCCAGGTCAACACCGTTGACTACCTCAACAGTGACCCCATCCCACCTGATGCATTCAATGTGAGTCAGTCTTGCTGATGCCCATTTTACAAGTTGTTCACCACATTGTCATTGTTCCTTGTGGACAGTCCCCCACCTTCAACTTGTAAACTTGGCTCACCAAGCATGGCAAGGACAACACCTGTCTGTTACGATACGGATGTGGCGTGTCTTTTTCTTTCCTCTCTCGTCTTTGACTCGTTGTGACTCATACCTATGTCTGTCCTAGACTCTGATCGACGACGCGTCCTTTCCTCCACAGGCCTGTTGCTGTGCACCCACGTTTGTTTTCTTTTTTGTCATCATATGATTCTCTTCTCCTTTCCAATTCGCTCCTCATGATTGTTCCACTCTCCTCATTTGTCGTTGTACCATACACGGACTTGGTCCGTGCGCCATTCCCAACCCTATATAAAGGGTAGTAGCTGTACTTGTATTTCCCTAAGCTAGTTCTATGCAATTCACCATTGCTTGACACTAGTCCAGGCCTAGGGTTAGGTCTGAGTATCTCTTCGCTCCAGCATCATCAAGGTTGACTTTGCTCTTGCTTCATCATTACTCTTTGCACAAGGTTGTGCAGAAACCTCTGGTCGTTATCTGCGCATCTCTGTGCCGTTCTCTCACTAGTTCATGCTCAGTAGTGTAACACCGTCCAATGCTTGACAAAGTCATCACTGGCCTCAAGGAACAAGGTGTGACTGCATTTGCTGCCACAGGTTTCTACTTTGGTGGTGAGTCTCCTCATCCAGGGGACCAAAACTTGCATTGGTGCTGGGGGACCTGACACCACTACTAGGTTGCTACACATTTGATCTCACGTTCAACAAGGTCATCAAGGTCACTGCTGTCACACCCTTCTTTTCTCAAAGTTCCTGGAGACCTCGAGGTGGGTTGTTTATGATGTATACCACCTCTGATCCTCACCCCTTGTGATCTCGATACAGGCAATCAAGAAGATGGGCATCCCCCTCTTGATCAACTCATGTGAGACGGACCAACAGTTCCTCAAGGAATCCCAGGAGCAGGCAGACAAGATCCTCGGCGATGGCAGTATGACCTCGGTGTTATACCGGAGAGAGTACTTTGACAGCTGTGAGCATGGTTTCACCATCTGTGGAGACCTATCCAACCCCAAGGTCAAGGCCAGAAAGGATGGCGCATTCAAGGCGGAGACTTGATGCAGCTATCAACAACTATGAGCATGAGTACAATGTTCAGGTTGCTTTTGGCATGTCAGCCACAATATGGTCTTGCTGGGTTTTCCACAAAAGGCTATATTGTCGAACCAGTCTAGTTTGAGTATGTACCTCAGACTCTGATTTCTGTTCAGTGCATTATCTTTGTCTTGACAGAGTGGGATTCAACTTGGATGATGAGATAAGCCCTGCCACTATTACAGGGTTGTGCTTGCCGATGGTGCATGTCTGGGAAATGACCAGGACGGGGCAGCTGCTGGTGTTGGAATTGTGATCAGCCAGGATCCGGCGACACACTAGGCCATCAACAACTCAAATGACCCTGTGACCATGTGCACTTCTCAATGTGCAGGGCTGCTTGCTGCCCTCCATGGTATTTGCAAGCTTACCATAACTGAAATGCATCTGAGGGACATGCGTGGCAAGGAGAGAGAGATGCACTTGAAGTTGGCCAAGATTACTTGGGCCATTACGTCCGATTCAGAGAATGTTGTGTTGGGCATGACAGAGTGGCTTCCCAACTGAAAGGTATGCCATGCTCATTCTCATTGTATGGCATCGCCGATCTCATCTCTTTGTCTAGAGCAATGGATGGTATAACTCATTGGGGAGGAAACCAAAGAATCTCCAGAAGCTTGATGCTGTTGACGACTATGAATGTGAATGCGATGTTCGGATCGCTATTTGGCATATCAGCTGCATTCACAATGAACTCACCAATAGACTTGCATGGATCACTCCGAGAGGCAATATGGTTGAGCCAACCCAATTTGAGTATGTACACCTGACTTTGATGATTCTTCCTATATAGTGCTTGACATCTGGATCTTGACAGAGAGCAACCAACCTGACTTGGATGATGACATCCAGATGCACAGAGTGACTCATTCAAGTCCATTTTATTGTGCCTTAGTATTCAGATAATTACATTACTGATGCACCTAATTTGAACTGTATTAGTACAATGTTGAGCTCATCACAATGGCAATAAGTAAGATATGCATGTGACAGTATTTTTGGCCAGTTGTCCCAGCTTCTGGATCGATACCTTGCACTACTCCTTTGCATGACTCAGCAGCACAAGCAAGGATGCCTCGGTGCCCTAATTGCTCTAAGTGCTTTCCCTCTAAGACTGGTGTTGTCCAGCACCTAAGCCAACCCCGCACATCCTGTTTATTGTGGTCTACCGACATCATTGCTATTGCCAATGGTCTTGATGAAGGGAAGAGCAATGATCACACTTGTGCAGCACCAGTAACATGCAATGTTTCTGAAGAAATGGACATTGACCCAGATCATGATGACTCCACAGCGGGTGTCTACGATGATGGAGGCTATCCTGGTGCAGCAAGTATCATCCAATCTGTGGATATTGCAGAAGGAGCCGACATTTTTGGTCTCAAAACTACCTTCCTTGATAATTTCTTTGCAAACAACCACACTGACAAACGCCAGACCAATCTCTAATATCCATTTGCCTCCAGGGATGACTGGGAGGTTGGTTTGTTTCTGATGTGCTCTGGTCTAAGTATGGCAGCGATCAACTAGTTTTTAAAACTTGAACTCCCACTGGTTAGTAAATACATACAGTGCCTCTCATGCTGGCTAAACCCTCTGCACAGATCGCAATGCTGCCCTTGTCATTCGAAAGTGCAGCAGAGCTCTGGAGCAGAGAAGAGATGCTTCCTGAGGGCCCTAGCTGGATGTGTCGTACCATCAAAACTTCCATCAAAACCAAACACCCTGTTCGGCTGTACTGGTGTGATCCCCTCAAAGTCTTGGAATCCATATTCTCGAACCCTTTATTCCACAATTAGATTGACTTCATACCATGTTGTATTTAGACATCTGCTGCCTGTATTACACACATTTATACTGAATGGTTGATGGGTGACACCACATGGAAAATGCAGGTAAGATGTCTTTTCATCTCAACTAGACTGCCAGCCTGACCATTAACAGCTGAATAGGCCAGTCTTCCAGATGGTGTGACACTACTCAGCATGATTCTGTCATCTGACAAGACTACATTAACCACAATGATGGGGGAATGGATGGCTCATCCTTTGTTGATTAGCCTTGCCAACATCTGCATGGGAACATGACTTAAGGCATCATCAAAAGTGTTTCTACTTACTGCCCTTCTCCCAATCACCAAGTTTATCCACCCAAACAGGCACATGAGGGGTGTCCTTGAAGACTGACTGAAATACCAGTGCTTAGACATTGTTCTTGCCCCTCTGAAGAAAGCCACACAGGTCGGAGTGATGATGTCCGATCCCACCAGGCAGCTATGCTATTGTTTTACTCCCCTTGCAGCATACATTGTAGACACCCCGGAAGCATGCATGCTTTCGTGTGTGTGCGGCAAAACCTCCCCACTCATGATGGCGATGTACAAACAATTTGGTGATTCATTCCACCATTGTCCTCATCTGGGTTTGATTACCCTCTGTCAACTCTCTTCAATCAATGTCCCTCCATCAGATTTTGTGTGGTTTTTCAAGGCATGCGAAAAATACCACCTCAATGGGGTTGCAGTGCCCTTTTGGATGGACTGGATGTTATCCAATCTGGCTTATTTCTTGGGTCCAGAACCACTTCACCATTGGTTCAAGATGTTTTGGGACCACAATTTTCGCTAGTGCATTCATGCTATTGGAGCCAAGGAGTTGGATTTTTGGTTCTCTGTCCTTCAACCTGTCACTGGATTTTGCCATTATTTGGAAGGCCCATCTACGCTCAAGCAGGTCAGGGGTAGGACACACCAGGACGTCCAGCACTATATTGTGGGTGTAATCACTGGTGCTGCATCTCATGGTGTTGTCAAGGCTATCCATGCGCTGGTTGAATTCTGTTACCTTACTCAGTCCTCCTGTCCAGATGACGGGATTTGTAAACAGATCTCCAAATGTCTTGATGAATTCCATCAATCGAAGCAATCTATCATCTCTGCTGGGCTGTGGCATGGGCGAAAATGGCTGATCAATAACTGGTATATTCCTAAACTCGAGCTGCTGCAGAGTGTTGTACCTAGTATTCACACATCTGGCACTGCTATCCAGTGGTCTGCTGACACCACCAAACATGCACACATCACTGAAATCAAGGTCCCTGCTTGGAGTTCCAACAACAAGGACTATAATCCACAGATATGCCACCACCTTGACTGTGAAGAAAAATATCGGTGCTTTGACTTAGCAACATCATTCATGGAAGGTCGAGCATCTTTCCTCATCATGAAGGCATCTATGATCAATGACGATCCTGATGACAAGGCCCACGATCTCCACATCACTACTCTTAAAGCTCTTAACCATACATGTGTGGCTACAGATTATTTTGAGATGGCTCGACAACTACTCATGGAGAACAATCCAGACTCCCCGAAACCCTTATGCACATTCCTCGCTGGCAACAGTGCAATCCATTTGAATATCAATGTCTCCATCAGTCGAATGTGTATCAACAAGGTCACCAACAAATACCACCTTCCAGACTTGCAGGCAGTGCTCACTGATTTCCTGTTCTGCGAAGCTCAAAACAAGGACATACTACATACACTCAACAGAGCAAGGCAAGCTTTTACTATGTCCCACTTACCATTTGAGTACCTGCAAATGTGGTTCAGCCTCAGGATCCAACAAACAGATTACCACAACTCCGGCAATGTACTGCATTCACAGGTTGTCAACGCAGCACCTCTGTGTTCTACATGGCCAATGGGATGATATGACAGCATTATCGTCAATACAGACACAGCCTGAGAACAACATTGGCCACAGAGCGGGCTTAAAGGTATGTGATCACAACACACAATGGCAAATTATTTACTGGCCTGTATTGTACCAGGACATGTTGTTGTGGAGCTGAGACTGATCATGAGCTGTGGGGCTACTATACACTGGAAGGACCAGTTCCTTTGTTACATTCAGCAGCTTGATGTTGTTAAAAAGGGAGGGTCAGAGGTCGACCTGGCCACTCATATGCATATCCTGAAGCATGCAATGTGATCTAATGGGACCCCTAGGGGTGATATCATCCCCATGTCCCAACTGCATTTGTACGCTTCTCTCATTCCATGCTTTGGGGCTAATGCAGACATGCACTTGACCAAATCAAATAGCCACAGTCTGTCCTCATTCTTTTTTTTAAATCGCTTCTTTGATAAGGACTTTTTTTATACATTATCAGCATCGTGATTCCCATGGGAGTACTAGCATAGTGTATTATGGTATATGTCAGAGTAAACAATTTGCTGAACTCATCCGATCCATGGACATCAACAACCTGCAGAGTTTGAATGTCTTGACATCAAATTGGTATTCCTACAGCTCTCTTGGGATACCCTCCGATGATCGATCGCTTCAAGTTCGTCAAAATGTCATTCAAGAGCTTATGAAGCAAGAATTCAATCAGTCCAAGCTGATCATATGGGAAGAAAAGCTCAAGCAATGTTCCACTACCCCATCTTATATTTCTCAGGTCCTTCCAAGTGATGGTTGACATATATGCTCTGCAGTGCACTAAAGGCACCCAACTGTAGGACCCAGTGATGGAATGTTGGCGAACAAAGGTCAAGCACTACATCACGAAGAGAGTCAAAGCTGTACCTGCTGCTAGCCAACATACAGTGACCTCAGAAATCCTTTCCATGCTAACCTTGATGGCAGTGCATGCAGCACACTGCCAAACACTGTGGGAATCTCACTTAGCTTTGGTGGAGTTATAAATAGTATATACCCTTGGCTACAAAATCGCCCCCTAGGTCATGTGATTTGGTTCACATGCCATGGAGATATCTTTGTTACAAGTTGGCAATGTCATGGAAAGGGTTTATGAGCTTTTGAATTGGTAGCTAGGATCTTGGTTAAATCATATGATGGTTGGCATTGTTTGGTTATACAAACAAAGGTATACATGTAAATAGTGTGTCTGAGTTTAAAAAAGTTCACACACCTGTTGATTCTTATCCACCATCATGGTTAAATCCCTTTCTCTTACTCAACAAGCCAACATCCTCTCCCTGCTTGATGCTGGCCATTCTGGTGAAGCCATTGCCAAGCAAACTGGTGTTAGCCCTTCTGCCATATCCAAGCTTCGTTCCAAGAAGTGTTCTACCCTTCCCAAAGCTACTGGAGGTCGTCCTTCCAAGCTTTCCCCTGCCAATATCCGTCATGCCCAACATCTTATCACCTCTGGTAGAGCTGAAAATGCTGTCCAAGTGACCAAAGCTCTCACCAACATCATCAATCAGCCTCTATCTGCAAGTACAGTTTGTGTTCACTTGAAGAAATCTGGTATGAATTTGGCTGTGGTCAAGTCCAAATGCCCTATTCTCTCTGCTAGACATCACAAGGCTTGCTTGGACTTTGCAGAAGCTCATAAGGATTGGACTATAGAGGACTGGAAGAAGGTAATATGGTCAGATGAGACCAAGATCAATCGCTTAGGGTCAGATGGGCGCAAATGGGCATGGAAAAAAGCAGGTGAGGGGCTCAATGATAGGCTGGTACAAGGAACCCTCAAATTTGGTGGGGGTTCTTTGATGATGTGGGGTTATATGGCTTGGCAGGGAGTTGGCTTTGCTACCAAGATTGATGGTAGGATGGATGGGGACCTCTATCTTCAAATTTTGAAGGATGAGTTGCAACAAACCCTAGAGCATTATGGGCTCAATCCTCCTGACATTATCTTCCAGCAGGACAATGACCCCAAGCATACTTGTAAAAAGGTGAAGGAGTGGCTAGAAGAGCAGGAGTTTGAGACTATGGTTTGGCCTGCACAGTCTCCTGACCTTAATCCTATTGAGCATCTCTGGGGATGGCTCAAAAGGAGGCTTGCAGAGCATGAACACCCTCCTAAGGGGATTTTGGAATTGTGGGATAGAGTTCAAGTGGAATGGGAAAGGATACCAGTGGAGGAGTGCCAGAAACTAATTGAAAGCATGCCTAGAAGAATTCAGGCAGTGCTTAGGGCAAAAGGAGGATATACCAAGTACTAATGCCCTGGCAATTCAAAAGCTCATAAACCCTTTCCATGACATTGCCAACTTGTAACAAAGATATCTCCATGGCGTGTGAACCAAATCACATGATCTAGGGGGCGATTTTGTAGCCAAGGGTATGTACTATTTATAACTCCACCAAAGCTAAGCGAGATTCCCACAGTGTTTGGCAGTGCGCTGCGCGCACTGCCATCAAGGTTAGCATGGAAAGGATTTCCAAGGTCACTGTAGCTCAGGATGACAATGAAGAGGATGCACCCCACCAAGTGGTCCCAACTGTGTCCATGTCGTTTGGTCGTGAGTGGTTCGGTTGCTACGACATACAATGAGCGCTTACACATTGGATTCCTACCAGAATTGACAGGGCAGGTATTGGAGGAGCCTTCTAGCCTAACCAAAGAAAAGGGAGAGCAGTCTGTGCTCGCTCAACCAAGGCTAGATGCATCAGCAAAACCAGAAGTGGCTGTCCAGTACTGTCAAGTGCTATAAGCACTATGAGCACTATGCAGTAGTATACCTCACCACTAAGCTGAATTTCCAGTTTTGCTGATGTGGCAAGTTGTCTGATCTTACTGACCTGGATACTGATGTAGACCACTCTCGCTGCACAATCTTGCATGCCCATTCAAAGCTTGTTAGCGATTTCTCTTCACTTACCAACCAAGACACAGATGATTGTGGATATTCAAGTTAGACAACAGCGCATCCCCCTCCATCTGCCAGTGTGTTACTGAGGTACATGACCTCCGAGATGATCTCTATATCCAGTGACGTTGGATCAGAATATGGACCTCATTCAAAGAGGAAATGCAGGGTGCCTAGCGAGGAACACAAACTTGCACAGTTTCTTGACCAACTCAATAGTGGTGTGGTGCAGCTAGTGCACAAATATGAACCCTGGAGTACTATCATTGATTTCAAAACTAGCCCTGATGCTAGATATTGGTCCTCCGCATACACGACCAAACCCATTCCTAATGCTGTTACGATTTCATCCTTTCTCTTCATTTCCATTGGCTAACATATCATATGATTCTCTTCCTCTTTACCATTGGTTTATCATATGACTCCACTTTCCTACTCGTACAGCCTTGACTGTGCATACCTATGCGCATAGCATCGCACATCCTTACTAGGTAGTACATAGCTCGGTCTGTGTGCAGCCCACTCTAGTATTTAAACCCATGTAAAGTACCTAGGACGGCAGTCTTATCCACTTGTTCAATCCTTGCCTTAGGCTTGAGTGCGAATTAAGGGTACCGCTCCTTATCATCATCTACTTGCTTCAGACTTGACGATTAGTCTTGAAGCCTTGAACACTGGTTATTTGATTGTCTTGCCCTCGAGTGTTACGACTCAAAGACTAGGTTGTTACACTTGGATAAGACTACATACTTGAGCACAAGACGTTGCCTCAGAAGATTTACTCTCTACGCGAAGAAACGATATTCGCTACCCGATACAATACATCAGAAGAATTGCCCAGAACTAGGTTGGAAGATACTTAGTAGTAAGCAACGATGTCAGACCCCTTTAACATGGATGACCTCAAAGCGGCGCTCATCAACGCCATGAAAGAAGGCACAAAGGCCGAAGAGATGACGAAGAAGATTGCCGAACCAGGAAAATGGGACGGCGACAAAAAGAAGTTCCGTCTATGGTGGACAAAGATACGTCTCTGGGTTTCTACTCAAACCTGGAAAACAGATAAAGTACAGGCCACGGCGGTCCTACTTCACCTCGAAGGAAAGGCGGAACCTTTCGCCCAACTAACGATGGAAAAATACCTCGATAAAGAAACAAGAAAGGACAAGGATGGAGACTTGCTTGGAGAAACAGCTTGGCCTAACTGGACGGAGCTCCAGGAAGAAGTAACAAGTTTCTTCCAGATTAAGACTCTTGAATATCAGTTGTATCAGGAGCTAAAAGCCTTTTGACAAGGGACCATGCTTACCACGGACTTTCTCCAAAAGTTCGACATCCTAAAAAGAGAGGCAAAGGTGTCAGATGGAGAAGCAGCGCACCTGCTCAAGCAAGCGGTCAGGTTTACCACTTACCAACAGGTCTCTCTCCATTGCGAGATCGAGGACGACAAATATGAAGACCTGTACACTAGAAAGGATCCATGAGGAGCGAGGAGCGGCTAGGGCGGCCCAGGCCCCAAAGCCTTATCGGGGACAATATCGTCCTTCCCAAGGACAGCAGGGCCAAAGCCAACCACGGTTTACACCCACAGGGACACAGCCTGGCCGGGGAGCTCCAATGGAGATACTAGTAGGGATGCAGTATGCTGGTGATACCCGTACATGCTACAACTGTGGAGAAGTAGGGCACATCGCCCGAAACTGCAAGAAGCCGAGGCATACTGGCGAGACAAGTTGGCAGTAGAGGCCAAACAACAGGAGGCTTTAAAAGGCCAATGATTGTGAATGAAGAGGGTGTTCATAATCTAGAAGAGTATACTGATGACGATTTTCCTGTATGCACGATAGGTTCTATTTTCGGGGCATCTTTCAAAGAAAGTGCGGCGTCCAAAGATGTGCTTAATTCCCCTATAACTAACTGCTCCACAGAAATATCATCACAATCCCTCGACACCCAAAAACAATTCACTCTCCGAACGAGTCTCCGATTCAAAACTACCACCGGATGGAAATCGGCAGATCTATATGCCTTGCTCGATTCAGGGGCTTCTAATTCTTTCATTGACTTAGACTTTTGCAGATATCACAATCTCATTTTGGATAAATTAACCAAACCAATCATAGTGACAAATGTGAATGGCTCTGAAGGAGCAATAGGAAAAATCACGCATCAGGTCATGGTATTATTTGATGTTCAAGGACATTCCGAATACGCAGATTTCTATGTTACCGTTTTAGGAACGCACTCACTTTTCATAGGATACGATTGGCTAGAACGCCACAACCCAAAGGTCGATTGGGTAAAAAGGGAACTAACATTTTCCAGATGTACCAATCAATGCAAATTCAAACAGAAAGACCGATTACCAGCCTCAATGTTTCAATGAGCCATCGAAGAAGGGCTCAAAGAAAAAGTACCCATTCAATACCACGATTATCTTGACGTCTTTTCACAGAATGAATCGGAACGAATGCCGATAAGGAAACCATGGGATCACACCATCGATCTCAAACCTGACTTCAAACCAAGGAAAGGAAGAATCATCCCCCTTTCTGATCCTGATATGGAAGAAGTACGAACGTTCATTGAAAAAGAACTCAAGAAAGGCTATATTCGACCATCCAAATCCCCTCAAACATCACCTGTATTCTTTATCCCGAAGAAAGATGGTAAAAAACGAATGGTCATTGATTATCGGTATCTCAATGACGGAACCATCAAAAACGCTTACCCATTACCACTGATTCCTCAGCTTATAGACCGACTCAAAGGTGCTGATCTCTTCACCACCATGGATCTTAGATGGGGATACAATAACATCCGAATCAAAGAAGGTGACGAATGGAAAGGAGCCTTCGTCACCCCTCTTGGTTCTTATGAACCGTTGGTAATGAATGTACTTTGGAATGACTAACTCGCCGTCTATATTCCAACAAATGATGAATGACGTCTTTAACGACATGTACACAGTCGTCATCATCTTCATGGACAACTGCAATATCTTTACCAAAGGAAGACCGACAGAAGAACACCGAAAGATTGTCAAAGAGGCCCTTCAACGTTTACGAGAAAACGACCTTTACGTCAAACCCAAAAAATGTCACTTCGAGCAAAAGAAGGTGGACTTTCTCGGAATGGTCGTATCGAAAGAAGGCGTTGAAATGCAGAAATCCAAGGTGGCCGGAGTCCTCGATTGGCCAACTCTGACCAGACTCAAACAAGTGCAAGGCTTCCTGGGCCTTTGCAATTATTACCGACGATTTATCGCTAACTTTGCTAATATCGCTAGACCCTTAAACGATCTCACCAAAAAGGACGTACCCTTTGAATGGGGACCAAGGCAAGAAAAGGCATTCAACGATCTCAAAGAATGCTTTACCAAGGCACCTCTTCTCACATATCCAGATCAAGAAAAAGAAATGCGAGTGGAAACTGACACTAGCGATATTGCTACAGGAGGAGTGTTATCTGTAAAAGGAGAAGATGGTTTGTGGTGACCAACAGCGTTTATCTCTCACTCTTTTGATAGCGCAGAATGAAATTATCCAATCTATGACAAAGAGCTCTTGGCGGTCATTTGAGCTCTTAAAGAATGGTGTCATTACCTTATTGGGAGAGCTTCTTTCGAGATCTGGACGGATCATAAAAATCTCGAATATTGGTGAAAACCACAAACCTTATCGCCGAGACAAGCCTGCTGGCATGCACTTCTTCAAGAATTCAATTACACAATGTGCTATAAACCAGGGACAACAAACGGTCGAGCAGACGCTCTATCAAGGAGACCAGATCATGGTGATGCAGTCATGGATCATAATACTAACATCACCATTTTTCCAGAAGTTGCCGAAGCAAATAATATTTCCTTATCATCTCCCTTTTACGACGAACTCATCTCTGAATCACAGAAAATCTCCGGGAACATAGAAGGTTTTACCTTCAATGATGAGGAAAAAATATTCAAAAACAATTCTGGAAAAACCTTCATATCTCCTTCCCTTCGCACAAAACTCTTAAACATTTGCCACAACGCTCCTATTGCCGGCCATCCTGGCCAGGCAAGAACAATTCACCTTCTTTCTCGTTATTTCACATGGCCTGATATCACTAAAGATGCCAAACTTTATGTAGACTCTTGCCAAACGTGCGCCCTCACGAAGGGTAAGCAAAAAGCACCGGCAGGAAAACTTTTGCCTCTTCTGATTCCCGAACATCCATGGGAAGATATTTCTGTTGATTTCATCACTGGACTCCCTCTCTCTTCCTCATATGACTCAATTTGTGTTGTCGTGGACAGATTTTCTAAAGAAGTAGTTTTCGTTCCATGCGTTAAAACCACATCCTCAAAAGACTTAGCTCGCATTTTTAGGGATAACATTTGGTGCATTCATGGACTTCCTCGTACTATAGTTTCAGATCGTGGACCACAATTTGTTTCAGATTTCACTTCCGAACTATGTAAACTCCTCGGGATCGAGCAATGGCTATCCACAGCGTATCACCCTCAAACCGATGGGCAAACCGAAAGGATCAATCGAGATTTGGAACAATACCTCTGTGCTTATGTGGCAAAGAAGCAAGAAACATGGGCTGAATGGATCAAATTAGCCCAGTTTCAGCACAATAACGCCCTCACCTCGGCCACCGGCACTATACCTTTCGCAATCACCCGAAATTACCATCCCTGTTTAGGTTTCGAAGGCAATGCCAAAACCACAGCCGGAGAATTTGGCAAAGAAGCAGGAGAAGCTCACACGGAGATTAAGAAAGCCCTTGAGGCGTCCCAAAAAAGGATGAAACGTTCCATGGAGCAAAAGAGAAGCGAAGCACCGGATTACGCTGTCAGAGATCAAGTATGGCTATCCACAGAACATCTCAAACTCCCTTACACCGCATGGAAATTAACCCAAAAATGGATCGGACCTTATACCATCATGAAAGTCCTACCAAATGCGGTTACCTTACGCCTCCCCAAATCCATCCACATTCACCCAACAGTTAATGTCTCCCGCGTTAAACCCTATTGAGATGTTCTAGAAGGACAACCAACCCTCCGCCCTGACCCAATCGTGATCACCGAAGAAGGATATAAGGAATATGAAGTCGAAGAGATAATCGCATCGCGAATGAAGGGACGACAACTCCAATATCTTGTCCATTGGAAAGGCTGGGATGAAACGGATCATACGTGGGAACCATTGGCAAACTTAGCTAATGCAGAAAGAGCGATTACCGAATTCCACAAAAGGAATCCATCTTCTCCCAGAAAGATCCGAGAAATTTCCACCTCCGACTTCACTGCCCTTTTCCATGATTACTCAATAGATACCACGACACGTTTCCATGCGACGCACCTGGATTTCGAAGGAGGAATATAAACCCTCCTTACCCTCGACTTCCCCAGCATCCTTCCATCATGTCCTTAATCGTCTTTTTCCTCTGCGCCACCGCCGCTTTCTTCACCTTCCTACTCTACGTCATCTCTCACGCAATCCTTGACTGCGCATCCTCTGTCATCCAAGAAGCAGCACGTCAACAAATGCCCATCGTCATCTCCCTGTCACTCGGCCCATTCCACATCTTCACATTTTCCATGATCATATCTGGCGAATGGAACGCCATTGGGGTCCAACAACGGTGGGGTAAAATGATTAAATGTCCACAGGCAGACTGGGAGAACAACCAGTGGAATATCAACAATGATGTGCTGGTGAATGGTCAGAATCAAGGTCAATGGGGCAATTGGTAAGCCGAGTTGTCTTCAACGGCGATCCATACCTGGAAACGGATTGGATAGGCTTATCAAGTCTCGTCGGGACGACTCGATCTAGGAGGGGGGTAATGTTACGATTTCATCCTTTCTCTTCATTTCCATTGGCTAACATATCGTATGATTCTCTTCCTCTTTACCATTGGTTTATCATATGACTCCACTTTCCTACTCATACAGCCTTGACTGTGCATACCTATGCGCATAGCATCGCACATCCTTACTAGGTAGTACATAGCTCGGTCTGTGTGCAGCCCACTCTAGTATTTAAACCCATGTAAAGTACCTAGGACGGCAGTCTTATCCACTTGTTCAATCCTCGCCTTAGGCTTGAGTGTGAATTAAGGGTACTGCTCCTTATCATCATCTACTTGCTTCAGACTTGATGATTAGTCTTGAAGCCTTGAACACTGATTATTCGATTGTCTTGCCCTCGAGTGTTACAACTCAAAGTCTAGGTCGTTACAAATGCCCCCATCCTCCACAAGCCAGATCTGATTCTGATCAACACTGCTAGCCTCCATGACCAAATTTCTTGGACCAACATCCTTGTCATCATGGAGCTCACCAATAACAATCTCACCCCATCTCGGCCTATTGCAAAGATGCTTCATGAAAAGGCTTGGTTGATGATGTGCTCTCAGCCCTAGAGGCGCTACATCCTCTTGTTGTCCATGGCTCATTGTCTTGTCTAAGTACAGTACTATGACCACTCAGGTTTGATTGTTACCCCTCCCTTTTCCTTCGATGATCCCATCCAACTCATCAAATTGATCATTCCTATCATCCTCGGTGATAAATCATACCTCGGATATGACCCAATGATCTATATCAACACTCCCATTCCAACATTGGAATGCCTACAAACAGAACAGCCTGAGCCGTTAGGCGAGATCAAAGGGCCCAATGGTGAGGTATTCAAGATCCTTACCCTTCTTTCAAGGAGTGGAAGCTTCATCAGGAGAGGTACCACATGTTGGAAGGTTCGGGACAAGGCAACCTGTAACGACCTAGACTTAGAGTCGTAACGCTCGAGGGCAAGACAATAATTCGACCAGTATTCAAAGCTTTCAAGACTAATCGTCAAGTCCGAAGCGAGTAGATGAGGATGAGGAGCGGTACCCTTAATTCGCACTCAAGCCTAAGGCGAGGATTGAACAAGTGGATAAGACTGCCGTTTACTCTACTGTACATGGGTTTAAATACTGGGATCCGTCGAGCACAGACCAAGCTCTGAACTACTACGTATGGGCGAGCGATGCTGCGTACATAGCCGTGCACAGTCGAGGCTGTACGAGTAGGAAAGTGGAGTCATACGGTAATCCAATAGGAAAAGGAAAAAGAGATCATATGATATGTTAGCCAATGAGGATGATGAGAAATGATGAAATCGTAACACTACCCCCCTCTTAGATCGAGTCGTCCCGACGAGATTCAATGAGCCTATCCAATCCGTTTCCGGGTATGGATCGCCGTTAAAGACGACTCGGCTCACCAGTTGCCCCACTGACCCTGATTCTGACCGTTTGCCTCTACCTCAGCATTGATGTTCCACTGGTCGTTTTCCCATTCTGCCTGGGGACGCTTGATCAGTTTACCCCACCGTTGTTGAACGCCAATGGCATTCCACTCGGCCGATACGATGGTAGAGAAGGTGAAGACATGGAAGGGTCCTAGGGAGAGGGAGACGACGATGGGCGTATTTTGTCGAGCGGCTTCTTGAACGACGGAGGAGGCGCGGTCGAGGGTGGCATGAGAAATAACATAGAGGAGGAAGGCGAAGAAGGCGGTGGTTGCGCAGAGGAAGAAGACGATGATGGACATGGTTGGTGTGTAAAGAGGCTGGGGATATCGAGGGCGTAAAAAGGATTTATATATCTCCTTCGAAGTCTAGCCTCGTGGCATGGAAACGTGTCGCGGTATCGATAGAGTAATCATGGAAAAGGGCGGTGAAGTCGGAGGTAGAAATCCCTCGGATCTTTCTGGGAGAAGACGGATTCTTTTTGTGGAACTCGGCAATTGCCTTATCTGCGTTGGTCAGATTAGCTAATGGTTCCCAAGTGCGATCCGTTTCATCCCAGCCTTTCCAGTGGACGAGATATTGGAGTTGTCGTCCCTTCATTCGTGATGCCACTATTTTTTCGACTTCGTATTCTTCGTAGCCTTCTTCTGT
>QFES01000447.1:565-14206 GCA_003316375.1 Tylopilus plumbeoviolaceoides
ATAGGTTTTCCTGGGGTCATTCGTCGTTTCAAAGCGTGAAAGGCACATAGACATTGGCATTCGAGGGCATATGCGATAGCCGACCTAGTGAAGCATGCCAGAATGCCAACGGAACCATGGTATTGTGATCAGGCCTGCCGCGACGCTCATCAGCCAGCGATCAATTTGCCGCTTCGGGAGGCCCAAGTGAGCGCACTTGGAGTTGCTATCCCAGTCTAGTGCTTTCCATTTTTCGTTCAGCGACGATACAATAAAAAATACGGTAGCCTTACGCATACAAGTACAGCTTAGAGCTCCGTCGAAACAGCTCCAAGCTTGCGGGAACGGCCTAGGTTCAGTGACCGCAATCTCCGTGAATTCCTTCGTCCCTCAGAATTGCTTTACTGTATCGTCAGCGGTCACCTTGGTGTAACGTGCAAAGGTAGACGGATACTTGGCATGCTCGGCAGCTCCGAGCGCTGCGTACGATGCACCATAGATCATCCACGTCAAGACGAGATCGGCGAGAGTCACTGCATCTGAGACCAAATAACCAGAAGGGAGCGTGGCGAGGTAAGACTCGACGTAGTCGAGTGCACGAACAAAGTGTTCCTTGTGCTTCTCGAGGGTCTACGATGTACGTACGACTATGTAAGTGTGCCTTGCCAGTGATATCTCTGCCTCATGGCTCACCTCACGATTGAACGCCCCATCGAAGCCATATATCATGTTCTGAACAGGTGCTCCGATCTCTTGCTCCGCGTAATGAATCCACTGATCCATAAGCGTGATTTCTTTCGCATTAGAACCTAGCAGGCGAACCTTGGCCCGGAGACTGGGAACGTTGAAGCCTCGACATCGGGCGAGTCGTGGCTCACTCACCGTAACGCGCGATCTGTATTCCCTCGATCAGCTTGAATCCCACGAAAGCAGGAAATTTTTTTTTGGAAGGCACTTAGCATCTACCGACGACCGCCTAAGCTGGTCCATGAAAGCAGGAAATTTTCCATAGGCGAAGTGGGACGCAAACTCAGTCGGCTTGTTTGGATAGGTCACTGGCAACTCGGGCTGTTTCGACTCCAACTCGTTGAGAGCTGCAACGCCAAGGATTTGTAAACTGAGTTGGAAGCATACACCGCACAAGTAGGCGCACAATTTTGCTTTGAGGTTGGCGAAGACTCGGAATACCCCAGAGACTCGGAGTTCCAAATTCCATTTTCCAAAGCTGGGACGCCCGGCCGAACGAGATTACTGATACGTTCCTTGAAGAGTCGGGAACGACGACAACGTGCACAGTTGTCGCTCACTGGCGGTGACCGTTGAAGGGGAGGAGACCCTGACGGAACTAAAGGTCGATCACCAAGACCTACCACGGTTCAAGTTGGTTTGAGGTCGAGATTCCACCACAGGGGCGAGTCTACCTCCACCTGGACCGCTCCTGAAACTCTATCCCTCGGTCCTAACATAGGTAGGCTCTGAGTCTGTGAGCTGAACGTGGTACAGGTCTCGGATTGCCGCGGCCACGATGTGTCTTCGCCGGACAAGCGACGGACTCAGCGAGCAGCGCTCCTCTGAATCGTCCCTCGTCCTCCGTCTGGTTGAGGCCATGCCCCATGGCCCCAGGCCTCAGGCATGTACCCCTCCCTGACGCTCTCAGGTCGAGGCTGCCACGCACCTGATACTGGTCAGGCCCCGTTCCGGGGCGGAGAGTGCTTCGCGCTCTTGCCCATCCATTCTCGTCCTCCCCCCTTGCCTCTCCCGCCGGCGAGTGGATAGAGCGACACCCGAAGAGAGCATGACTTCAAGTTTGCCACAGACTTTATCAGCAATGCGAATTCGTGAAGTGAGTCCCTCAGATTGTGCCAGGTTATCACTCACGACGGGTGCTCATCCCACTCAGACTCAGAGCTGCATACGGTTATAACGAATACAGTAGACAATATTCAACAAACGTGTACAAGTACAGGTTACAAATCACCGCCACGGGCAGTTTCAAAAGCTAGGCAGCTGCCTAGGTCCATCAGCCGCGGCTTCTGTGAAGTACTCCTTGCCCCAGAACGCCTTGAGCCTCTCATCCGCGGTCACCTTGTCATAATGGGCGAAAATATGTGGGTATTTTTCGCGTTCCTTGACTCCGAGCGCTACGACTGAAGCAACGTAGACCATCCCGGCCAAGGCAAAGTCCGCGAGGCTCAAAGAGTTCGCGACTAAGTAACCGGATGAGCTCGCCTTGAGGTGCGACTCGGCATAGTCGAGAGCGCGCGTCAGGCTCTCCGCTTGCTTTTGGAGCATCTGCGGGAGCTCAATTGGGTGGTCTCGAGGCCGCTGTGGCTCATGCTCACCTCGCTATTGAATGGCCCACTGAAGCCGTATACTAAACCCATCATTCTCTGCGCGGGGCTGCCGAGTTCATGTTCCGCAAAGTGAGTCCACTGATCCACAAGAGCGATCTCTTTCGCATTGGAACCCAACAGGTTAACCCTGATACCGAGACTGCAGACTAGAGCAGGTGAGCACATACCACCTGATGGCTTGTGTCGTACTTACAGTAACGTGCAATGCTCATGCCCTCCACCAGCTTGAAGCCATCCGCGCCTTCGAACGCAGGGATCTTGCCGTAAGGGAACTTGTCTGTGAAGCCTTCTGGCTTCTTCTTGAAATCCCACTCAGGCTGTTCCAGCTCCAGCCCATTGAGAGCCGCGACGCTGAGGACCTGAAATGTCTCCCTGAGCAAGGCTATATATCGACCCCACAAAGACTTACAACTCTGGTGTTGGGTTGACGAATGACGCCCCAGTACGTTCCGATAGGTGCCATGGTTCTTGAGCTAAGTTTTCAGACAAATTACGAGGAGGGCAGAAATGCTGGGGGATGCCACAGCACCACAGACCATTTATATGCGTTCCGGTGATCACCGTTGTGCTTATGAAGACGTTCCGGATTGTATTGACCCCTGCTCATGGGAAAAAGGAAGCCATGAAATTGGAGTCAGTTCTAGTCAGTTCCGTTTCTATGACATCCATTGGTCACCGGCCGTGATCTGAGATAGGTACGAATCTTTACCTCATAAACGGCTTAAACTCCGCATACTTACACGACAACCCAAACTACTAGATATCCGCTTGCGAAGCTGCTCTCATTACAAAGGTCAGAGCAGTCTTTGAGACAGCATTCGCTCGTAACATTCTCAAAAGACCATTCAGCTCGACGACTGATTCTCGATACTGCTAGACTTCGATCACATCTTCAGCCGATCAAAACGCGTCAATGAGATAGGGGCCGTTGAAACAGGATCATGGGTAGGTAGAATTTGTCAGGAAAACATTGCATGCGAAAAAAATAGATAATCGCCACTGAGATAAGGCGTAATGAAAGACCTAAAAGCGTGTTGGGGCACTTTGCAAGGACTAGCGGCCTCGTATGCATTTATCCGAAATTCTGCGCCTCGACCACTGGATTTCTAAGCAAGGCCAATCTTGGCCATGTCTCCATGAGGGATGCTCTGAGCAGAGCCGCACATTGTGGGAAATGACTCAGACGCTCTGGATGACTACACATATGATTGAGGATGCCATCCGGGAGACGTAAGTGTTCGGGAGACGAAGTTAACAAAGAGCCATTGGCACAGCGGCAGCGAGCGAAAAGCAGCTCGGCACCGTAATGCGTCTGAATCATCATTCTTGTCCATCTTAGGTGATGACCACTGTTCTGGGTTCAGTGACGCGGACGTCCACGAATCCTTCCGTCCCCCGGCCCAGGACTGCTCCACCCTTTCATTCTCAGTCACCCTTTTGTAACGGGCGAGTACTGTGTGCCAGTGCGCGTTCCGCAGATCCAAGCGTGACCCGTGCAGCAGCCGACTCGGAAATCGGCAAGTGTCTGAGTGTCTGACTCCAAAGCCACATAACCAGAGGGCCGTGCAGCGAGGTAAGACTCGAGATAGGCGAGGCCGCGAAAAAGCCGCTTCAAGTTATAACCGTAACAGTCTACCTGTCTCTCTTACCTCTCAAGATCTCAAGGCGAGAGACTCGGAATATTTAACGCAGTCGGAGTTGTAGACGTGTAGTAAGGAGATTACCTAAGATAACCTACCTTTTTTAATACAGACGTTACCTGGACACCTTGTCGCACACGTTGACACCTTCATACGACACGCTATGTCCCCATACGCCGGCTACGCCCTTCACGACACCTTGCATTGACCCGACCATGGCTCTGACAGTGCAACAAGCCGTTACACCGCTCATAGTTCTTTTCAAGCATCTGCCAGTGTGACGAGCGCTTTGACCTGGGTGCCGAATCTGCTGATGCTGCTGACTAGGAGGACCCGTGAGTTCGCGAGGACCATTGCTGAAGAAGTTATAGGCCACTCATGATAGCGCGCTATCGTAGTTCCTTCGATCAGCTTGAATCCCTCCGTACCCTCGAAGGCAGGAATCTTGCCATAGGGAAACTTCGCCATGAACTCGGCGGGATTATTCGTGAACGACCACTCCGCCTGTGGCAATTTGGGTTCAAAGCCATCCACGGCGGCCACTCTCAGGATCTGTGACTGAACAGAATCATTCAGGCTGGCAGTTGTGTGTTTCAAGTTGATCGCAGGACTTTGGACTGGCGCTGGCGGACATCGTCCCAGAGATCCCACTGCGATAGTGGTCATTTACTGCGTGAATGTAGGATATCTGAACGGAATTAGATGATCGAACGGCAGAACCTGCAAAGGTGACCAGAGTCGAAGAGGTCCCGAGTTTTCGACTTGGACCATTTTCCCTAACCGACTCGGATGCTGCGGCGATGCACCGTGCGCAACTTGCTCTGACCCTCGAGGTGAGGAACTTTAGGTAGCTCAAGGAAAACTCGAATATACGACACAGTCAGCGAATAACTTGAATTCACTGTCACGAAGCCGAGTCAGTACTACTACTCAGACTCAGTACTCAGTTTTGACTCTCTTAGATCTGATACAATACTAGTAGACTCGGACTTTCGTCGTTCACAACACTTCAATGTACAGCCTGATACACTAGTAATGTGCGATCGGAATCAGCTTGAATCCATCCAAAGCCACAAAGGCAGGACATTTTCTGTCAGAACTGCAGATCCTCTCATCTTGTTCGAGTCACTGTCCTGACATTTTCCATAGGCAAGACGTAAACTCAGTCAGCTTTCTTAGGTAGCTCAACTCGGGCTGTTTCAACTCCAACTCGTTGAGAGCTGCGACACTATGGATCCGTAAACGGGAGAGAACTGAGTTGGAAGCATATACCGCACAAGCGGGCGCACAATTAGGTTGGCGAAGAATACCCAGAGAGTCCCAATGGGTGTTATTTTCCGAAACTAGGATTCCAAACGAGATTACCGATACGATCAGGTCAGGAACAACGATAATGCTCACATTTGTCGCTCACTGGCGGTGGCCGTTGAAGGGGAGGATACCCTGCATCAGCAAAACCCGGAATTTGGCTTAGTGGTGAGGTATACTAGCGCATAGTGCTCATAGTGCTCATAGTGCTTGACAGTACTGGACAGCTACTCCTGGTTTTGCTGATGTGACGGAACCAAAGGTCGATCACCGGTTTTGAATACGCCTCGATAAGAGCAAACATCCCAAGACCCGGCATACTAGTAGTTGCGGACTGAACGTACGGAGGGCACGAGGAACGTTTGCGACTCGAACGGGAAGAGACTTGCCGTAATCCAGATCTCGCGGTGGCCGTGGAGTTCAAATCGGGGTCTCGCATGAAACAGCATGCAAGTCGGCGGGAGACTTTATCAGCAATGCGAATCTGCGGAGACTCCGAGTCAGTGAGTCCCTAATCTGATTGTGCCAATTGGGTATCACTCTCACGGCGCGTGCATACAGCTATAATGAGTACAGCAGACAATATTTAACAAACGTGTACAAGTAAAATCGCCGCCACTGCCAGTTTCAAAAGTTGGGCAGCTGCCTGGGCCCATCGGCCGCGACCTCTGTGAAGGACTCCTTGCCCCAGAACGCCTTGAGCCTCTCATCCGCGGTCACCTTGTCATAATGGGCGAAAATATGTGGGTATTTTTCGCGTTCCTTGACTCCGAGCGCTACGAATGAAGCAGCGTAGACCATCCCGGCCAAGGCAAAGTCCGCGAGGCTCACAGAGTTCGCGACCAAGTAACCGGATGAGCTCGCCTTGAGGTGCGACTCGGCATAGTCGAGAGCGCGCGTCAGGCACTCCGCTTGCTTTTGGAGCATCTGCGAGTAACACAGCTCAATTGGGTGGTCTCGAGGTTGCTGTGGCTCATGCTCACCTCGCTATTGAATGGCCCACTGAAGCCGTATACTAAACCCATCATTCTCTGAGCGGGGCTTCCGAGTTCATGTTCCGCAAAGTGAGTCCACTGATCCACAAGAGCGATCTCTTTCGCATTGGAACCCAACAGGTTAACCCTGATACCGAGACTGCAGACTAGGGCAGGTGAGCACACACCACCTGATGGCTCGTGTCGTACTTACAGTAACGTGCAATGCTCATGCCCTCCGCCAGCTTGAAGCCATCCACGCCTTCGAACGCAGGGATCTTGCCGTAAGGGAACTTGTCTGTGAAGCCCTCTGGCTTCTTCTTGAAATCCCACTCAGGCTGTTCCAGCTCCAGCCCATTGAGAGCCGCGACGCTGAGGATCTGAAATATCTCCCTGAGCAAGGCTATAGATTCAAGGCCCCAGACTTACGACTCTGGTATTGGGTTGACGAACACTGCCCCAGTAAGTTCCGATAGGTGCCATGGTTCTTGAGCTAAGCTTTCAGACGAACTATGAGGAGGGTAGAAACGATGGGGGATGCCACTGCACCACAAGCAGTTTATATGCATTTCCGATGATCACACTCGTGCTTACGAAGAGTTCTGGATTGTATTGACCCCTGTTCATGGGAAAAAAGAAGGTATGGATTGGTGTCAGTTCTAGTCAGTTCCGTTTCTATGACATCCATTGGTCACCGGCCGTGATATGAGGTAAATTCTCAATAGGTGTATGAGTATTTACCCGGAACGACCCCACATATCCGCTGATGAAGCTGCTCTCGTTATAATGGTCAGAGCAGTCCATGAGACAACATTCATGGTTGCTCGCAACGTTCTTGAAAGGTGGCGACCATTCAGCTCGACGACTGATTCTCGGCACTTCGGTCACATCTTCGGGTTCGCCGATCAAAACACGTCCGTGAGATAGGGGCCATTGTTGAACCACAGGAGCGACCCTATGTTTACGCAAGAAACCTTTCTTGCCAAGACGTGATCATGGGTAGAATTTGTCAGGAAAGCATCGCATGAGACAATTACCGCTGAGATAAGGCGTGATGAAAGACCCAAAAGCGTGTCGGGGCACTTTGCAAGGACCAGTGGCTCGTATGAATTGTGCGCACTGGATTTCTAAGCAAGGCGAATCTTGGCCATGTCTGCATGAATCCTGCTCTGCACACGTGTGGAAAATGATGTCTAGATCTCTAGGCTACATACGACTGAAGATGAGTTATTTGCCATCCGAGGAGACGTAAGTGGTCGGGAGACAAAGGAGTCATTTGCACAAGCGAAAAGCGGATCAGCGTCGTAATTCGTCTGAATCATCATTCCTGTGCATCTTAGGTGATGGGTTCAGGGACCCCGGACATGCACGAATGCTTCCGGCGCCCCCACTTGCCACTCTCTTTGGAACCCCACCAACACTCGACGAATTCCTCGAGCAGAGAATCCAGATTTGGCGAATATCCATGGATGCGGAGCCTCGGACACGCCCATTGTTGCGAAAGTGAATCAGGAGGTAGCCGCAAAGTGATTGCTGTTGGCTCTGATGACGACGACAAGTCCAGCGCACCTAAACCACTGATAGTCTTCATGATACTAGTACACATATGTTAATAGCTCGTCACACAACTACATAAACTTTTCATGTCGTCTACCCCATCTCCCATGGATCCCATACTCCCTCGTAAACATATCCTTTGGTTTGCACTAAAGGGTATAGGGAGTTGACTATACAGGACGAATCTCAGCAAATCGCTCAGGCTCACTGACAGTATCAGTTTTGGCTCTCTTAGATCTGATCACTAGACTCGCACTGTCATCGTTCACACACCTCGTTTTACAGCCCGATACACTAGTAATACAACTCGAAGACACCTTCGAGACCGGAACACCCAAAGAGAGCAACAGAATCTTTAGTTACCATTCGAGAGAGGCTTCTCTTTTCCACTCAAATATTCCCCCACGCTGACTGAACGCGGTCTCGTCAAACCCAGAATCCTGGAGCGCTGATTTCACGCCAACGTCCAACAACGATCTTCCAGGTTTCTTAGCCCCGTCCTTGCAGTTCAAAAATCTACCCAAAGGGCGGTCATTTACAGGCTCAGGACGCCTCGTCAAAAGCACTCACCTCATCTTTTCATCCAAGTTCAGGTACGAATCCTTCATCGACTCATTATCCTCCGGAACCAGGCACGTTTGCGAAGCATGGCGCTCGAGGAATGCCTTGAATTGCTCCCCTGTGATGACGAGTTTGCGCGCATCACGGAGCGAGCCTGTTTCGGCACCCGTGTTTTCCGAGTCCAACAGAAGCACTTGAAAAACCTGTCGAATCATTCAATGTAATGGACTTGTATGATGAATGGGACGAGTGTACCTTCCAGCGGAAAGGTGCAATCCGCTCTATTTCGTCGTTCATGTCCTCTTGCCAGTTGTTGCTGTAGAGAAGGAGTCGTTGGCGAACGATGTGGTCGATAGCAAGATACGCACATAGTGACGACGGTGTTGATTTTGACTTTGATGCCCCTGTCTTGGGCCCACTGAGCGACCTTGAAGACGTTGTCAATATGGGTCGTGGACGTCCCGTGTTCCGCACGACCCTGTTTGAGATTGGTCTCCGTGTTGAACGAGTCACAGGATATCGCCATGATATCCAGATATTGACTGTATTGATCCAGCCATTTCTCGGTCACCTTGGAGCCATTGTTCACGACGGAGCACGACTCGATCTGGAGCTCTTCTTTGCAAAATTTGAAGACTTCTCCTATGTAGCGAGGGTTGAGGAAGGGCTCCCCACCGCTGATGTTGAGCTTCTTCATGCCTGCGTTAGCCAGCATGCGAAGGCCCTGCTTAGCCTCGTCCAGAGGAAGGATGAACTGGTTTGTGTTGGTGTGGAAGCAAAAGTGGCACTCGTAGTTGCACCTCCTGTTCGGAAACCAGTTCACAGAGACTGGTACCAAGGCAGGCGGAGAGTTGAAGAAAGGGATGGAGATGTCAACCCAAGAGAACTTCATGTCAAGATCAAGAGTAGCAGTGTTCGAGCGAGAGGCCGCGTGATGAACGCTGGGTAGGAGAAGGGAGCAATGTCACCTCCAGTCACACTTTCAAGTTAGCGCTCTGCCACATTCCAAGATAGGCTGGCGACCAATTCACCTATGGCGGTCGGATTTGGACCGCAATTGGTGAACTGTTCACCAGTCTACGTGCATAATTCCACTACCCACTGATATCGACATTGTCGATGGTAATACAATGTATGTCCTCACATTGAAGGCCTGAGTAGTGTAGGAGAAACTGGCCAAACCATCCTAGACGATAAGACTTTTTCGTGGAAGATTAAGAGGCAAACCATGTGGGGGCTTGTGGGCGTTCAAGTGGGCGAACGTTCCGTGGAGTAGAGAAAAGTGCATCATTGTTTGCGAGAGCTTTCAGACTCCGCCTTCGCAGATGATTATGCCGGCAAATGAGCACACGCAGCCCGATGGCAACTGGCTTGGTGAGCATTACAAATAGCAAAAGTTAATATTAATCTCTGGGGACCTTTAAGTACTGCGTCTTTCATCGATCGGCGAGGGAACAAAGTTGTACTTGCAGGAATGACTCGTGCCACCACCAGTCTTGGAGGAACAGCCTCTCATGTCGTCGTTGGGAAAGTCGCTGTAAGTTTTGCGCCTCTGACCTCGACCGTGACATCGCCCTGATCTCAGTGCTTTCCCTATCAGCATGGGTTGATGTCGATGACGTGGGTGGAAGATGGTATAGCTCGCGTACTACCTGTTGTCTGATCGACGCTTCTCTAGGTGGAAGGAACACCCTGTTCCTGACGAGCAGTGTTTTGAGGCGATCAAGGCCGGGGTTGACGCGTTGCCCCCTGATGCCAAGATGTTCCTCAACGGAGGTGAGTTTGACCCGTGCTTTCATTCATTTCGTTCTTGACCATCCCATGCAGGAGAGTTTTACGGATACAATGCGTCTCCAACCAACCTGGAGATGTTGGCGAGATTCTTTGAAAAATATCCCGAGTATGCCAACAGAACGTTCTTGTCGATCAAAGTTGGTACCCAGGCGGTTGGAGGCGCTCCGGGGTTATTGCTAAAGGCATCCTTTCTAGGGTGGAACCAAGGCCAGTGCACTGCTACCAGATGGCTCGTGAGTACATAGTGTCAAATCCATGTTTCATCGAGTCCCTCTAACGTGTTACATATATACAGCCCCGAGAACCTTGTTCGAAGCGTCAACTTTGTCAACGAGAAATTGAGAGGTACAAAGCGCCTCGACTTGTTCGAGTGTGCTCGCGTCGATCCCAATGTACCCGTGGAAGTGTCCATCGCTGCGCTTGCGGCATTGAAGGCCGAAGGGAAATTGGACCACATCGGCATGTCCGAATGTAGTGCGGATACCCTTCGTCGCGGTTACAAGGTTTGTAGTTGCCAGCACAGTGCCCACAACAGCTAAGGTTTTCTTAGGTCCATCCAATCAGCGTCGTTGAGATAGAGGTCAGCCCATTTTCGTACGAGGAAGAGACACGCAAAGGTGAGCTTGTTTACGCTACTTCCTCGACACGAACCAACTATGCTATCTAGTTATCGCTGCGGCGAAGGAACTCGGCGTTGCAGTCGCAGCTTACTCGTGCGTCGTTTTACTGACGTATAATTCATTCTCATAACAATCCCAAAAGGCCCCTCGGAAGAGGTTTTCTGACGGGACAGATCAAGAGACCTGAGGACCTTCCTGGTAAGCGACCGCCAAGTGCCTCAAGACTATACCGCTCAGCGTCATCGTACAGCCGGTGATTTCCGCAGGCACCTCCCTCGCTTCCAAGAAGACGTAAGCGTCATCTTTTGCGTACAGAGCGTGTCCTGTTCACCCTCTCGTCTTAGAGCTTGAAACATAACTTTGCCCTCGTGGACGCGCTGACCGAGATAGCAAAGAAGAAGAATGTGACTACGGCGCAACTGTGCATTGCTTGGGTCGGCTCTCTGGGTCCCAACGTCATCCCGCTTCCAGGCTCGTCGTACGTTGTCATGTTGTCCGCACGCAGTTCGTCCCTTGATAATGTACTACAGGCATGCCAATCGTACTATCGAGAACTCTGCCGGTGGAGACGTCGTGCTCGACGAAACGGAGCTACAAAGCATAAATGCCCTGATCGAAAACGCCGACGTGAAGGGAGGCAGATACCCTGAAGAGCATGCAAAGTGGCTTTGGGCTTGAGGCAGAGTCATTCCTAGGCCATGTATCGCTACAAGTACATAGGACTCGGGACTGTACGTCCAGTAAGCGTCTGTATCAATCATACACCGCTGGTGATGGCTTTGAGCTTGAAGCAAAGCATAACGGGTTCTCGGCTATTTACAAGCCATAGTAGCAGTGCGTCATATAAGGCATCGTGCTCGTATGCGCATGTACCGAGGATAACGCCTTCAACTTGTTGCCATCGACCTGAATGGCCAGTTGACTCAGACGGTGTTTCCTCCGTAGCATTTGCTCACGCAAGAACTCCAATAGCTGCATATCGAGCCACGGTACAAGGACGCGTTTCTCAGGCCGCGGCAACAAGCCGATGATATCTCGCCGGCAAGTCTGATCATGATCTATAATGTGATTCTCAGTCATACTTATTATAAGAGCCTTGTCATCTCCGTTCGAACGGAAGATACGCCTGTGTCGGCAGTGTCATAACAATGACGCGACTGGCATCGAGAGCCCGGGAGCGAGGGTTGGTGATGACACAGTTGAGACGTGAACGTTTGAACGGTCAGTACGATTGTTCGTTTGTAACAAACTGGTTTCTCTCGAGGAGCGGCAACCATGCCTTTACATAATCCACCAAGAACCGCGGCACAAAAGGGCCGTCAAAGTGCACCCAACCTTCAGCAGATGGAAAGCCCAGATAGATCGACATATGTAGATCGACATACTAGAACGAATCCCCAATCATCGTGCACTCTCCACCTCCACGCTCCCCGCTCGCCTAGACAACCTCTCCAAAGCCCTCCGCCTAGGCTCTCCATAACTCCTCACCCCGACAGCGCCCTGCCCACTCGCATGTCCCAAGCTCATCGTGCGCATTCCCGGATCTTGGCGCACACCCCCGACAGGCCGTCCAACGCCCACAGGCACGCTCTGTTCCTCGTCGCTCTCGTGCGCATTGTCGCCCTTGGCGCGCTTGCTCTCGCCGGTGCCGGAACCTGGCAGCCCCGCGATCGCCCAGCTGACTTGCACGCTGCGTTTGATGCTCCATAGCCATATGAGCCCAAAGACGGGCGTGCTGATGAGCACGTTCAGAACGGAAAACAGATCAGGATAGCGCGCAGGAGGCGGCACGACCAGCTCGAGGAGATGCAAGAGGATCATGGCGAGATTGACCATCTGGGACAGGGAGGACCTCGTCAATCAACCCGAGGACCGGAGAGAAAAAGTCACGCACGGTCGAGAGCAAGTGCACGAAACAATCAAATCGCACTTGGAAAGGATTGTACCCTATGAGCCTGCACCAGAGTAGGAGCATCGCGATATATTGTACACCGAGATCATCTTTCTTTAACAGTGGCCACATGCTGCAAGGAGGTGCGTCAGAATCAATTCGAGAAGGTATCAAGAAAACCAACCTGAACACGCCAACAACGTTCCCGAGAGCACCCCAAGCAAATACTTCTTCCCCAGGCGACGCACCAGACAGCATGAGCGTGAGGGGGAGAAGAGGTAACAAAATAGTCTTCTCGTGAACTTGAAACGAAAAGAGGAAAAACGACATCGAAGTCGTAAGCAACGCGTAAGGGAGTAAGGGAATAGTCGGGGTCAGCGATTGTGACCGTTGATCAGTTGGAAGGGAGGATTGCGCCTTGTAACATCCCCACAAGAGTCCAAAGACGGCGGGTGAAAATCCAAGTGCCGTCAAGGCCGCAGAGCCTTTGATGAGCAATGATTCCCTCCCACCAAATATACGCTTCCATTTCAGGATGGTGACATTTATGAAACACCAAAAATTGGCAACCTTGTCTTCGAAAAGACCGCGAGAGAACGGGAATATGCGTGTTAGTGCGTCTCGGAGGGAGGATATGGGAGAGAATGGGGGAAGAAACGGTGCAAAGAGGACAACGAAAGAGAGGGCAGTGACCAATGCGAGTCTGATGAATAGCCGGAGGCTATTGTCCACGTGAGCATAGCATATCTATCTACTGAGGAAAAGTCATACCCATGTCTGGATCCTAAGAAGATACATTTTCCAAGCAAATAAGTTCCGATGGCGGGGGCATAATATAGAGACATTTGCTTGAAGCCTAGGCTGAGCACAAAGAGAACGGCCCCAACCAAGTCTAACCCGACAGCAAATGCGTTGATCGCTAACAACGTAAATCCTAGCGTGACAGATAATATTATACGTCGT
>QFES01000448.1:0-12090 GCA_003316375.1 Tylopilus plumbeoviolaceoides
ACGAGTCGCAAGTATTTTTTCTTCTTAGTAATATGATGCAATAACACGATCTTTTCCTCAGGTTTGGGGAACAGAATATCCCGAGGCAGTCCAAGAGAATCGAATCGAGTTCACAGAACTCAACTTCCTGACTCAGGTTCCCGTTACTGGCAAAGACATATACTACGTGTGTCCAAAGTCATCTTTCCAAATCCCTTCTGATGGGAGTTGTGTAGCTCCGAAATATTATCCATGACTGGCCCGATCACAAAGTTGTGGTCATACTTCGTAATATCTGTCAAGCGCTAGGACCCCATAGTCGCATCCTCATCCGTGAGTCAAAGTTGTTTATCAGATCATCTCAGTTTCATCTGGCTCACGCCCCAAGAATAGATGACCACGTTATTCGCGAACTCAATCGTAAAGAAGCTGAAGCCGAGACTGCATCCCACGGGACTGTCGTGGCGAGTTATTTATTTCTCGCTTTGATCCTAAAATTAAACCAGTTCTGATCGTCCTCTTCGGACCTCCGCAGGCCCCTGAACCGATGCTTCCGAACTTTGGAGTTGGAAACATCCTTATGTACCAGCAAGATCTAATGATGTGGATCTTGCACAACGCCAAGGAGCGCACGTTGCAGAATCTCCTAGAACTCTCGTGAGCCCATTCATCGGCTGCCCTTGCGATGCTCTGACCTGAATCCACTATATATAGGACCGCTGCGGGTTTGAAGCTCGAGAAGGTCTGGGACCTCGTCGAATCATATGTCCTTGAATTCTCGGCTGCGTGAGAGGTGCAGAGAAAGGCAGTTGTAAATAGTGTTTGTTTTCTCGCCGAGCAACATTTGTGAACAAGTTGCTGTGTTGAATCTGTTGATGTGGCACAAGATCCGGATCTGAGTCAAGACAGGTGTCGTCGCATCGCTCCACTCGTGCGCATTTTCAAGTTCGTCACGTAATCCAAGTTGACCGGCGCCACGGTCGGGGTGTCTGGGGACGACTACACCAACGAGAGTCGATGCCTAATGGAGTGACCCTTCGAACTACACACGCGGACTATCGACAAGGTGGGTTTATGGAAATCTTCTCATCCGCAACATATATCGCAGTGGGAACAAAGCTCATGACTATCTTATCTAATTCTGACTGCTTCTCAGCCCCGAAGTAACGTTTCCCCACTAAGACTCGAGCGTGAGTCTGATCAGCCGAAAAACGGATTGACTGGGCCTCGATTCAGGCACTCGAGGCGTTGTATTTCAAGTTTTTTCCCTATATGAAGGCTCACTCCCCGCAAGGGACTTTTCGTGCGAAGTAACATCAAGTAGCATCTCAGACGACATGACCACGTAGCAGGGCTTGAGTCTAAATCATCCTCGTCTGACCGGTCCGCTCGTTCGGCATCCCAGGTTCCACCGGCGGCTGTAGGTTATAAAGCCTGTCGATGAACTAAATCTTGCCAACCCACAGTCTCACCCACCCGCGATGTCGACCAACAAAGCCAAGCTAGAGGCCCTCTTGAAGATAGTCAGCTCGGCCGCTCAGCAGGCCATTGCAGAATACGAGAAAGCCGGGGGTGATGTACCTTCCATCGACTCCACTGAGCTTCATCCTTTGGACGATGCCCACGACCAAGTCGCGCTAAAGAGCGCTGTTCGGACTCTCGAGGGTGCATGCGCTCAGCTTTGCACTACTCTTGCACCACCTTCACACACTGCCATCAACGTGCGTCATGAGTACCCCCTTCTCCACTAGGCTAATACTGACACTTGCCGCTCTAGCTCGTGCAGGTATACGATTATGCTTGCGTCCGCGTTGCCCTCCGAGAGAACATCACCAACGTTCTCTTGGATTATCCCAAAGGCATCCACGTCAACGAACTCTCCAAAATCGTCAAAATCGATGCAAAGAAACTCGCGCGTTTGATGCGACTCTTGGCCACGAGGGGTTGCTACAACGAAGGTCGGTCGTGTCGCTCGCTAGCCAAAGAACGTCGCACTCATTCTGGCTCTCCAGTGGAAACCGATACCTTTGCGAACAACCGGCTCTCGCTGATCCTCCACAGCGAGCACCCGGTTCGTCACATGGTCAACCTTCACGTCGAGGCGACTGCCAAGGGTGCCGCTGTGTTGTACGAATCCCTCAAAGACTCGAGGACTGGGCACTCTGACCACCCTGATCATGCGCCCGTAATGTATGCCAACAACAAGGAGGGTGTCACCGGCACGTTCTTCGATTGGATGAGACAAGAGGTGAGACAGTTTTCAACAGATATTCGATTACCACGCCTCACATCGTGCTTCAGGATACTCGCAGAGAGGTGTGTTCTGAGATACCTTGCCAAGCGCGTCCGAGACTAACATCGCACAGAGTTATCACCGATCTATGAGGGGACTGAACCACATCATGGGTTCCCTCGCGGTTTTGACTCGTACGTATCATCGTTGACGTTGTTACTGGGGGGTTCTCACGTCGCCGTTCACTCAGAGTTCCCCTTCGAGAAATACTCGACTGTCGTCGACGTTGGCGGTGGTATTGGTGCCTTTTCGCTTCCCCTCGCGAAAACGCACAAGCACGTCAAGATTACCATCCATGATCTGCCAGAAGCGCTCATCCAGTCCCGAACCGTCAGACTTTCTAATCTAAATTCAGTGAGACTGATAGTCTGATTGGTGTTTCGCCAGGTTTGGGCAAGAGACTGTCCCGAGGCAGTCCAGGAGAACCGGATCGAATTTGCCGAGCTCAACTTCTTCACCCAAGTTCCCATCAAGGGCAAAGACATTTACTACGTGAGTCCGAATTCATCAAACCAAGGCGGCCTATCATCGGCTATGGGGAACGGCTGATGGAGAATGTGGACCTAGCTCCGTAACATCATTCACGACTGGCCGGATCACGAATCGGCGCTCATCCTTCGGAACGTCCGTCAAGCGTTGGGACCTCACAGCCGTGTTCTCATCCGTGAGTCGAGTAGTATATTAAGGTTATCATGCCCTTCGAGGCTCACGTTCCAAAAATACAGACGACTATGTTCTCCGCGAGCTCAGTCGCAAGCAAGCCGAAGCCGAGGCAGCGTCCATCGGTGCTAGCATGGTCGGTATCCTATCCCAGTCCCGCTGGGACGGCGAGCCCTGATCGTGCTTTCGCAGGCCCCTGAACCCATGCTTCCCAACTTCGGTGTTGGCAACATGCGTATGTACCAACAAGATCTGACGATGTGGATTTTGCACAACGCCAAGGAGCGTACGCTGCAAAATTCCCTGGAGCTCTCGTGAGTCACATGGACGATAGGCCCGTCTGTTCGTTCCCTGACACCGACGCCACTGACAGGACTGCGGCCGGCCTGAAACTTGAGAAGGTTTGGGATCTTGCGGAATCATGCGTCCTTGAGTTCTCGGCTGCGTGAGAGAGGAGGATAGAAGCGATTTAAAATTGTATCATGGTTTATTAGAGTAGAATATGTTGACTGTGTGTTCATCCACACAGGCTGTCCGAGAGAAATCGTGGCGGGTGTCGGAAGATAAGCAAATCACAACAGTTGCAGCCATTCATTATCACATATCATATCCAACGTACAATCATCTCACCCTTGTCTGGAAGGGTCGCTTCTCCCTTGGCGGGGGTTACCATAGCGCCCGAACCAGTTTCCACACCTTCATGACCCCGGTTCCTATGCTGTGGTAAAATAAACATAATTAGTTTTCATTGGCGCGACCTTCCGGTTTTTCACGCACTTGGCATGCTCAACTTGGTCCAGTGGCACCCAGCGTGCAATTTTGGCCACGGAAACATTTTCAGCCTCGGAATCCTCGGATGCCTCTGTGCGCTTTCGGGTCTTGCCTTTGTGCACCACCTTGCCCTTGCCCTTTGCGTTCGACGACGCCTTGGGCTGCAATCGTGGTGGCTCGTTCCCTCCGCCTTGGAGCAACACCCATTGGACGCGATACGTTTTCCGGATGTGCGAGAAGACGTGGACGACTTCTCCCGCGGGCTTGACGTGCACGATTCGCATTGCTCCTTCGGAAATCTCATCGCCACGCCTCAACGTGGCGCGACCCTGTAGCTTCGAAGAGCCCGAATTTAGACGCAAGGGTGGTTCGACGAGCAAATCCTTGACAAGGCCGTCCGGGATCTCGGCCACGTTGGTTGCGGTTGCAGCCGGGCCCGAGATATTGGGTACCGTAGGGAACTCGTCCAATCCTGCGAGGAGCCCTAGGATGAGCGTACATAAACGTGAGTCAGCGTCGTCTCGGGATATATATACGTGAGGGCCAGCACGGGAAAGGCGTACGTGTGGTGCTCGGAGGAATGGGGATAAGCACTGACCTCCTTCCGGCCGACGGACGAGCAAGAAAAAGCGCTCGCCGTCGTCCGTCGTCCGCCATTCGATCACGTTGACGGAATCAAGTTCTTCGCGTGCCTTCTTTCGTTCGACCTTCATAGGGTAGATGGTAACTAGACCCGAGTCTGGGTTGTCCGCTGGCAGTGGTTCACAAATGGTGCACAGTTCTTCAATGTCTGCCTCTTGCATAACTGGGCTCTGCAAAGAAAATCGTGAGGACCAAGGAAGCTACGGAAGATATTTTCTTACTGGATCAGGCTCTGTTCTCTGGTAAGCACGACACCAGAGCCGCAGTGGGCAGTCCCCACACGCAGGGTCCCTAACTTTACAGACTGTACTCCCAAGTTCAATGAGAGCCTGATTAATATCACCCGAACGCGACGAGTCATCAACAAAAGCTTCAGCCCCCGCCCACAAGATATCTTGGGCGCGCTTCCCTTTCGGGGGTGCGTAAAGAGCCAAAAAGCGTGTAAGCAGTCGAATGACGTTTCCGTCCACCTATCACGTCAGGTTCGTCGCTCGTCAAACTGCGAGATTCAGAGTAAGCTAGGAACTCACGACTGGAACACATTGATTGTAGGCGATGGAACATATTGCACCCGCGCTGTAACGACCGATTCCTGGTATTTTTGCTTGCATATCCTTGGCATTGTCTGGTAGTCGGCCGTCGAGTTCCTTGACCACCTTTTGTGCACCGCTCAGTAAGCGGGCAGCGCGGGAGTAGTAACCAAGGCCTTTCCAAAGACTGTTGACCGTGTCGATATCCGACGCAGCAAGTTCTTTGACGGTCGGGAATCTGAGACCACGTCAGATCAGGGACCGACAGAGAGCAATTTCGAGCACGTACGTACTTGGACATCCAGTTGTTGTAGTAGGGTATCACCGTTACCACCTGGGTCTGCTGAAGCATGACTTCTGACACCCATACCTATAACGGCGTCAGAGTCAATACAGGGAACGATAGGTTGAAATGAACCTCGTATGCACGTTGTGCTCGACCGTCCTTGTCCAGTGACCCATCAAACGACTTTCGCCACGGCATCCGTCGGTCCTCGCGTATCCGACCGTACCAGTCCAACAGCGACTCTCGGATAGGGTCGACGCCGGCGACGACGTGCCAGGACGTTGGATGTGGTGCTCGAGTGCTCGAGCTCTGTCCATGAGCGTGTGCCGAGTCGACGACGCTCGTCTTTAGGTTTGTGCGCGCTCGTTGCGACGCGACTTGTCTGCGTGTCTGACGCGTCTTCTTGCTCCTAGGTCTGGGCGCCTCGCGATACGATCCATATGACGCTTCTGAGAGTTCGTCGACGTCGCTGTCAGTGTTGGTGGGAGACCGTGGACGTTTGGGCATGTTGCAGGAGACAACGATTCGGAGTTACTAGCCGATACGGCAAATTACGACGCGCCGTCCGAGTCGGACGGGCGTTTCCGAGTCGTGATCTACGGTGATCCCACTGTACAACTTACCTGACGTACAACTTACCTGACTGAACTCCCATCGCCATCCTTGGACACGGCGAGACACTGCACACTGGCATGACAAGTATGGCATTGCATTGCTTGTATTCGCCATGTACATGAGCCACTGCTAATGCTTGAAGCTCACCTGTGGCTGACATGGAGAACTTATCAGCAAATGTGTGGTTTTTGTACAGCAGCCACAGCTAGTACAGCATCAATACAGCTTGCCACAGTGGCCACAGTGGCCACAGACATCACTACTCTGTACAGCACTATACAACACTGTACAGACTTTTATGAAATGATGAAAAATAATAATAAAATCTTATTTAGTGATTTGGATTAATTTGTCAACTCAAAAGTGCTGATATATACATAAGTCAGACTTTTAAACATTAATCACAATAGCATATAGATAAGAAACTTTATAAATCTCAAGATGCTATCATGTCTCATTTGTGAATTTTGTATAACAATTTTTTAATTCTAACTATTGCTAATTGCAAATTATAATTCCAACCATGTACTACAGTGTTATATGGGGCTGTATGGAGCTGTATAGATATATAAAGGTTTACATGGCTGTACAGAGCTATACAGCTCTATACTGAACCTCTGAAAGCTTAGGATTAAGATTGATGATTATGAAGACAGGAATCAAGGTCAGTAATGATTGAAGGCCTAAATACTTAGTATTTAAAGCAGTTGAACAATAGGTTATATAAGAAGTTCTGATTATTCATAACAACTATAGTCTTGTACTTTCATATGTGTTAGGTGTTATCTGATACAAATGTCAAGCTCAGTGCTGTTCAGTTAGTGTTATGTATAATAGAGGATCATATGTATATATGTAAACCTTAGTGTACTTGAAATGAAATACTTAGTATAAAAATCCAATGTGTAAATGTACTAGTAAGCCTAAAGAAATGTAAGTCTCAATGTGATGTGATTGTGAGATTCTTTTTAGCAACACTTAATACTAGTAAACTGCACATATGTTGCATTCTGTATAGATCTGTACAGATCTACATATACAGAGGGGGACCTGGCTGTGGAGCTGTGGAGCTGTATTTGGCTGCACAGATCTATACAGACCTGCACATTGAAGGTGATTTTGCTGATGGCCCTAGAGGCTCAAGAGCTTTGTACAGCCCAGAATTGTCATAAGCTATGCTAGACTCAGGTTGCTGGCCATTGGGTTTACAAATTATGTGTGCCACATGGCCACAAAGGGGTGGGTGCTTCAGCCCTGCTTGATCATATAGTGCTGTATTTTCCAACTTGTGGTACCAATGGATTTTTAGAGCTGTCAAAGCCTGCTGTCACTGGCATGTATCCTAGATGCTTGATGACCAGTGACATGCTTCCATCAAGTCTTTGTGGTCATCATGATAGGAGTTCTGCCCCATAGATAAAACTTTTTGATCTCTTTGTTAGACTCCTTGGAATCTGCCTTTCTGCCATCATTTCCATCCAAGTCTCTCTACCAATATGTCTCAATTCTATAATGTTTCAGAAATTTACTGAGGTGAAGCCATTTGGTGTTCACCCACATCATGTATCTTTGTGACCATGATCATGAGCCAAGTACCAAAGGGCAAACTACACCCCTGCATCATTGCAGAAGTGGACCAAGATTCAAGGCAGAGGTTCATATTGCCACTTAGGCTGATTGGAGTGAAGAATGTTACTCTGGGTGATGGCATAGTTCATTTAGGTAAACCTATGTGCCAGTGAAGCTCTCCAAGTCTGCCTCACTTCTGATCATCCTGTTGACAATTTACACAGTCTCCAAATGCAAGACACTACTAGTTACTGATCAAGTACATATACTCCAAGCAACATTGTGATCTCACTAGATGACAGGTACAATGAAGGTGTGTGATGTCCAGCACTCATCAACCATAGTGGAAGCAAAAGCCACAAGGACTGCAATCTTTGTCCTAGCTACATTTGGTGCTGCCATGATGAGCCCAAGGAGATGATATCTGCTAGGACTTTAGTTGAGAAAGATTTGAAAAGGTTGATGACCCCAGCACTAGCAGTCCTAACAAATATGCTAGCCCAGTACCATATTGAGTCCTAAGTTTGAAGTTGGCCCTTAGGCCTCAGGCCAAGACTCATAATCCTACTAGTGATGTAAGATATTAATTATTGCTTTTCAAGCTACTAGGAGAACTGATAGTAGTTTTAGTAGATAGGACACATCAAAGGAAGGTGAGACAGTGGCTTCTTTTGTGATGCCAGTAGGTCATTTATTCCTGCTACAGTAGTAGTGGGTTTTTCATTCATCCCCCTTCTTCTTGTAGGGATTTCTTCATTTTGACTATGACCATTCCATTTTGGCTCCTGTTTGTCTCTGTTACCTATTTGACCCTGTGAGTATTATTATTGTAGTGGCACACACTATAGGAGTTCATTACTCTCTATGGTTGCAGACACCTGTTTCACAGCTTTCCAGGTTGTTGTCCCACATCAATCCATGTCCATCCATCCAAATCTGTGTTAGTCCATTTCATTTCCATGTCATCCATCCATGTCTAGTCCTTTGGACCTACTCCTATTGTACCATTTGCATTCAGACATCATATGCCAAGGCTCTACATACTAGTAGGCATGTGCTGCTGTCACTGCCATATTTTAAAGGCATCCCTCTTTATTTTCCATTGCTTCTGACAGGGATGACAGGTGCTCACTATTGCTGATATGCAGGTGGAGCAAATGATGAATGTGATTGCAGTAGATAGTGCCACTAAGGCATCTGACTGGGCTGACCCAGACATGGATGGATCCTGTTACGCTGCTGAGCATGAACTAGTGACAATGGTGCAACCATGTGCAGACAGCAAGCAAAAGCTAAGGCAATCCTGAGGAAGCTAGAGCGAAGAGATACTCAGACCAATCCTGGCCTGGACTAGATTCAAGCAATGGTAACATTGCATAGAACTAGCTTAAGGAAATACAAGTACAGTTACTACCCTTTATATAGGATTGGGAATGGCACATGGACCAAGTCCATGTATGGTATAACGACAAGATAGGAAAGTGGAACAACATTGAGGAGCAAATAGAAAAAGAAGAAAGAAGTGGTTCAAGAATCAAACCAATGAGAAATAGGGATGAGTATCATACAATGATGGAAAAGGAAACAGATGTGGATGTGCAGCAACAGGCCTGTGGAGGAAAGGATGCATCATCATAGAGAGTCTAGGGCCAGTTGGCATACAAGTCAGAACGAGTCAGAGGTGAGAAAGAAAAGAAAAAGGCATAGCCACATTGTATTGTAACAGATTCAAGGAAGATAATGATCTTGTGTACAAAGATTCTGAATAATCTAGTGTGTGGTGGTTTTCAAGTTAGATATATCACATGATATGCTGATAATATCTTTAGCATGGTCAATGACTTAGACTGTTCCAATGGCCCAGTACCAACATGTTTCTATAATGATACACTAATAGCATTTTTAATTTCTGTTTGTTCTACCAATGTGTTTCTATACAACCCCTTGTATCTGTTCTCCAAACAATATACCTTCTTTGGTTACTAGTAATGCCTCTCAACTTCAAGTTTATCCATGCCCCAGCAAGGATGTCACAATTGCCAACCTTGGGCTGAAAACCAGCACTGTCCAGTTCCAGCCTGAGGGGAGATTGCTGGAGATGGTGCAGATCTCAAAGGTGAGCAACCTCAGGGCCCTGGGTTTCATGCAGAGTTGCCACTAGTGACACCATGGCACTCTACATACCCAGGCCACAGTCTGCATTCCTCCAGATGGATTCACAGTAGACAACAGCCATATTGTGGTCACAAGCACTATCAGTAAGTTCAAATTCATTAATGCAGCCCCCCCTTCAAGTTCCAAGTCCATCAACTTGCACTGACTTGGATGCTTTGATATTGCATGGCAGTATAACAGTGAATTAACATTAATCAATGATGCATTGCTGGTGAATTCTGAGGCAGCAACATCAGTGCAGCCCCCCCTTCTATTGATTAGTGTTGATGCCTTGACATCACACATCATTAGCCAACTTGAATTCTCAGGCAGCAATGTGGATGCAGCCCCCACTCAGGCTTCAGCAATCACTGGCATTGATCCTTTAACATCACATGTCCTGCCAATTGGCTCAAATTCTCAGGTGACAACACTTGACCCCTTTTACAACCATGAACTTGTCAGATGTATGGATATGAGGTGATTCAGCCCTCCAAGTTATTGCTCAGCTATTCTTCCAAAACCTTTCTTGCTCCTGCAGCAACTGCTACACAACATGAAATTGGGCTCCTTAAGTCACAGCCCCATGTTGTTGCTGTCCACCCATATTGAGGTGGTGAAATTACAAACTGATGTTCTCATGAATGTCACAACATGATACAGGTAGGTAACCAGACCCAAGTCTGGGTCATTCACTGGCAGTGGTTCACAAATGGTGCACAATTCTTCAATCATAGTGGTGCATATGCACCAAGTCCCCAACTCCAAAAAAAGCTTTCATTTTTGCAAGTCAGTATGGAGAAATAATTCAGGTAGAGAGGAAGCAGATGTGAATATCACTTCAGCCAAGAGACCAGCTAAATGTAACGACCTAGACTTTTGAGTCGTAACGCTCGAGGGCAAGACAACAGCTAACCAGTGTTTGAGGCTTCAAGACTAATCGTCAAGTCTGAAGCGAGTAGATGAGGATAGGGAGCGGTACCCTTAATTCGCTCTCAAGCCTAAGGCGAGGATTGAACAAGTGGATAAGACTGCCGTTTACTCTACTGTACATGGGTTTAAATACTGAGACAAGATGAGCACAGACCAAGCTATGAACTACTACGTATGGACGAGCGATGCTGCGTACATAGCCGTGCACAGTCGAGGCTGTACAAGTAAAAAGGTGGAGTCATACGATAAGCCAATGGAAAAGGGAAAGAGGATCATACGATACGTTAGCCAATGAGGATGATGAAAAAGGATGAAATCGTAACACTACCCCCCTCTTTGATCGAGTCGTCCCGACGAGACCTGATAAGCCTATCCAATCCGTTCCCGGGTATGGATCGCTGTTAAAGACGACTCGGCTTACCAGTTTCCCCATTGACCCTGATTCTGGCCATTAGTAGGCACCTCGTTGGTGATGTCCCATTGGTCGTTTTCCCAGTCAGCAGTGGGGCGCTTTATCAGTTTACCCCACCTTTGTTGGACGCCAATGGCGTTCCATTCAGCAGATACGACGGTGGAGAAGGTAAAGACGTGGAATGGTCCGAGCGAGAGAGAGATGACGATGGGTGTGTTTTGACGAGCTGCCTCTTGGACGACGGAGGAGGCTCGGTCGAGGATGGCGTGGGAAAGGACGTAAAGGAGGAAAGCGAAGAAGGCGGAGGTGGCACAGAGGAAGAATACGATGAGGGACATGGTTAAAGGATGGGGATGTTGGAAGGACGAGGGAAAAAAGGGTTATATATCCCCTTCAAAGTCTAGTCTTGTGGCATGGAAACGTGTTGCGGTGTCTATTGAGTAATCATGGAAAAGGGCGGCGAAGTCGGAGGTAGAAATTCCTCGGATCTTTCTGGGAGAGGACGGATTCTTTTTGTGGAATGCGGTAATTGCTTTATCTGCGTTAGTCAAATTGGCCAACGGTTCCCAGGTACGATCCGTTTCATCCCAGCCTTTCCAATGGACGAGATATTGAAGTTGTCGCCCTTTTATTCGTGATGCCACTATCTCTTCGACTTCGTACTCCTTGTATCCTTCTTCCGTGATTATGATTGGGTCAGGGCGGAGGGTTGGTTGTCCTTCGAGAACATCTCGATAAGGTTTGACACGGGAAATATTGACCGTTGGATGAATGTGGATGGATTTAGGAAGGTGTAGGGAAACCGCATTTGGTAGGACCTTCGTGATGGTATAAGGTCCGATCCATTTTTGGGTTAATTTTCGTGCGGTGTAAGGAAGTTTGAGATGTTCCGTGGATAGCCATACCTGATCGCCGGTGGCGTAATTCGGTGCTTCGCTTCTTTTTTGCTCCGCGGAACGTTTCATTCTTTTTTGGGATGCTTCGAGGGCTTCCTTAATTTCCACGTGAGCTTCTCCTGCTTCTTTGCCAAATTCTCCAGCAGCGTTCTTGGCATTTCCTTCAAAACCTAAATGGGGATGATAATTTTGGGTGATAGCGAAAGGGATAGTGCCGGTGGCGGAAGTAAGGGCGTTATTGTGCTGGAATTGGGCTAATTTGATCCATTCGGCCCAAGTTTCTTGTTTCTTTGCCACGTAAGCACGGAGATATTGTTCTAGATCTCGATTGATCCTTTCGGTTTGCCTGT